>JAODAL010012337.1:0-95817 GCA_025379985.1 Phyllomedusa bahiana
AAAAAAAAAGGGTTTTAAAAAAGTTCAAATTACCCCCCTTTCCCATTTACAAATAAAATCATTAAAATAATAAAAAAGTTACACATATTTGGTATCAGCGCGTTCGAAAAAGTCCAATCTTTAAAAATATAACATCATTTATCCCGTACGCTGAACACCGGAGAAAAAAAAAATTCAAAATGCCAAAATTGCGTTTTTTTGGTCATTTTATGTCACTCAAAAAATGGAATAAAAATGATCAAAAAAGTCGCATGCGTTCCAAACTGCTAGCAATAAAAAGTACACTTCAGCCCGCAAAAAATGCGGCCTCACTGACGTCGTGTAGAATACAGATAACACATTATATTTACCGAAGATTGAACGCCGTAAAAGCAAAACCCCCGCAAACATGGCAAAAATACATTTTTTTTCACAATTTGTCCCACTTGGAATTTTTTTGCGGTTTCCCAGTATATTCTATAGTATAGTGAATAACACCATTAGAAAGTACATTTTGTCCAGAAAAATAAAAGCCCCCATGTGTCTATGGAGGTGGAAAAATAAAAAAGTTATGGCTTTCAGAAGGCGAGGAGAGAAAAACGAACGTGTCACAAAAAAAAAACGCCGGGTCCTTAAGGGGTTAATAATGATGAATGGTGAAAATGTTTATTATTTAATTTTCAAGCCTCCTAAGTCAATTTGACTTTGTTGTTTCTGTGTGTGCTTCAAAACTCTAAGGGGATTTATCACAAACAGTTAAACAAAATAGACCAATGTGGAGCAGGGTGATTCTGCTTTACAGTTGTCAATGTGGGCTGTGAAGGTGTTAGTGCTGTCTCTGTCTGATGCTGGATTGACTGCAGTGGGTAGTGTTTGTGAAAGCCTTTTCTCACACTTCTGATGTTAATGAGAGCTGTGATTGTAAGTTGGAAAGAAAATAGGAAAAAAGTGTATGCCATCTATGAATATCTTATCTGAAAGGAAAGATCCTGCTCTTCAATGCTGGAAATTTTGTGACTAACCCCTTAATGAGAGCTGGTCATAATTTTTTGGCTTTTCATTGTTTTCCTCCCTGCATTTGAAGAGCCTTACAGTTTTAATATTTCCATCTACTTGGACATATGAAGGTTTGTTTTTTTTTGTGGCCCCTGAACGTACCATAGGATGTACTGTAAAACCAACAAAAATTCAAAATGAGGCAAAATGTGAAATAAACTTCTTTTTGTGGGAGTTTTATTTTTATGGCATTCACTCTTCGGTGTAAATGATGTGTTATCTGTATTCTGCAGGGCAGCCCATTTCTGGTGATACCAAATATGTAGGATTTTCAGTAGTTTCTTTTTGTTTTTCCACCTGTGTGGGCTAAAGTGTAGTTTTAACTGTACCATTTTGTGATACATGTGACTTTTTGTTCCCTTTTTATTCCAATTTTACGGGGACGTAAAAAGACCGATAAAATGCAATTTTGTTGTTTTAATATTGCAGTATAGAGGATAAATGATGATATATTTTAACTTTTTTACTTTTTTCTTTTCTTTTAGATTTGTACTTGTTCTCTCACAAGGGGACTTGGCCACTAGTTGGCTCAATTGCTTGTACACCCTTCTGATTTATATAGATGACACAGAAGGGTGTACCAAGATGGCAGTTCTATTACTCCCTGCCTGAGACGCTTTTATTGTTGTATGCCACTGTACGGATACATCAGGAAATGTTCAGTTGTTTTCCTTGATGTATCTGTTAAAAGAAAAAAACTCATGGGCCAAATGTATGAAAACTCTCTAGGTATAAAACTCACTTTGTTGTCCATAGCAACCAATCAGAACGCTCCTCTCATTTCATATATTGCTCTAAAAAAATGAGAGGTGCGCTCTGATTTGTTGTTATGGGCAACAAAGTGAATTTTAGACCTAGACAGTTGTCATACATGTGGCCCATAGTGTATCTGCTAAATGGATATCAAATTAGTCTATTGGAGGCGGTGTTACTGTATGGCAACACATGCATCTGGTAAACATGTACATTGTAAACCTTTTTAGAAGCTTGTAATGACATATATGTTAAATGGATGCCATAATAGCCTATGGATGCCAATTACGGTATGTTATACAGATACGCAGCAATGACATCCATAAAGGTAATATAGCATCTCTTTAATTGATATGTCTTGAAAAGCTATTGAATAATTCTTACTGTATACATTAAACAGATGCATCTGTCACAGCCTCTACAGCTTCTACATGCTAAATGTAGACCAAAAACGATCTGAACAGGGCATGACCTGAACAGGATCAGCACAGTGCTCAGTTATCAACGTCAGTCCTAACCTTGCCAACCTGGGCTTCAAGAAGACCTTGTGAGGTGGGAGTTTTTTTTTTACATAAGCCATGGTCCTTTTTCACATACCTTACCCCATTTTATACACCAAATGAAAAAAGCTTGCCACAGGTGCACATGAGGTGAAAATGATATGAAATCTTCTTAACTGGAACACAGAAAGCAAAACAAATGTAAAAACCCTTCCCTGTACTATCCAAAATGAAAAAAAAAAAACTATTGTGCTGGAGTCACATTTAATAAATATACCTGTTCCGACTTACATATAAATTCAACTTAAGAACAAATCTTCAGTCCCTATCCCGTTCATAACCCGGGGACTGCCTGTATTCAATTCTGTTATGGATATCATTGTTTATTTCTTTATCTTTTGCTGTGCTTATCATATGGATTAAATATTATGATAATAGTATATATTAAATTGTTACAGACACAGTAAAACCTAGTATCTGAAACATTTTTATTTTTTATAAAATAAAGTGAATTTATTTAGGAAGCAAATCTTTTTGTCACTGTTTTTTTACTTTTATTTTTTTGGTCCCATTATAGGACATTATACGATCACTTGCTCGCTTTTGTAATTTAAACAATATGTTACTCAGCAATGCCTGTGTCAAGCAGTCTATTAGATTCTGTCTCTGGCAGGGCTTAATAGGCTTTTGTACATGGCAGACCCAGAAGCATTAGTTTCGCTTCCAGCTGCCATGGCTACCCTCAGCGCACCATGACCATGTTTGTGGGGGTGCCAGTGGATGAGCGGTAGAGCCCCTTTAACAGACTTTTCAGTCCTGCTGTACTATGAGTGACTAATACAACTTGAGTGACAAATTCATGCAGAGAGGGAGGAGTAAAGAAGTTATGTTCAGGGATAGGAATACGAAGGGGTGGTAAACGACCATTATAAAAGAAGAACCATGATAATAATCTAATTATGGATTTGAGTCATGCATAAACCTGTATATGACACTTTTACTTAACAGATGCTTCGTATTAAAAAGGTAAATGGTTCAACTGACAAAAGTAAGGGAACAAAGTTATTAGAAGTAGATCTTGTAAGCACTGTTTCACTGAACTTACCTTTTCACCTTGAATACCTTTAAATATTTTACCTTTTAATTATTCTTATTCCTACCCCTTTGTATCATAGCCTTCCTTTGCGGTTTTGGATTAATATATTGAAAAATCCACAATTTGTCTTGGACATAAAAAAGACCGTTCTTTTGGAGATCTGCTTATCGGTAATTGCCCAGGCTTTCATGGATGGATTTTCTCTTGCAGAAACCCAACTGGGAAAGGTAATATGTAACACTGTTTACGGAACTCATAATCTGTTCCTATGATCCATAGTAGATTTTGCTGACATAGCAGCAAAGTACAGATCAGAGCCCCTCAACTGGAGATTCACAGGACAGAGACATGTTATCTGAGTCTGCCATCATCCACAAATTTTTTTTTTAGCTTTTAAATCTTTTATTTAAATAGGTTGTCTATTTTGATTAAGTTATAATCCTAAAATATCATTATAGCAGCCAAAACAGCATTTTTCTGATCCCTCCAAATTCATAGGGGAAAGTACGTAGTAATACAGCAAGAGATGATGCAGAGAGATATGTAAAACTTCAAATTTTATTCCGTATCCATAAAATCCAACATCCCAAACGAAAAGTAGACACAAGTCACTGCTAACGTGTTTTGGGCATAGGTTAGCCCTTACTCATTTAACCTACTGGTCTACACAACATGATAGATTTGGTGCATCTCATTGGCATGTTGGAAACATTTTATCTGCCCAACACGACCACCATAGCTGCCAAATGTGAGTACCAATATTTTTGGCAAAAATAAGAAAAAGCTGTATATCCTTTAACCCCGATCAATATCTACCATGTATATACAGTGGATGTGTGTTAAGGCAAAATCAGCTATGTGACAGATAATTCAGATCCTAGTCATTTAACCTTTTAGATGCTGTGGTTGGTATTGATCGTGGAATCTAAGGGGTTAGCAAAAGGGAGGAAGTTCCATCCCGAACATGATTGTAGGCTGCTCCTTGGTTGTCATAACAGCTTGGGGCATAATAAAGACTCCAAACATGCCACGATAGTGATAGGGGGACTTAAAATGAAAGTAAAAAAGGGTTTGAAAAATACTTTTTTTCCCCATTTATCATATAAAAAATAATAAACAGAAAAAAATAAATAATTGCTAATGCCGTATCCACAAAAGTCAGAACTCTGATATTATAATCTTATATAGCCCACACAGTGAAGATAAAAAGAAAATAATAGCAATACCCAGTGCCAGAATTCCATTACTTGGTTACCCGAGTTTCCAGAAAAAAAAATGAATAAAAAGTGATCAAAAAGTAATATGTATCCCAAATGGTACTAATAAAAAGAAAAAAGGATTATTTCAAACTAGTAAAACATGACACAGCTAAATAAATTTAGCATTACCGTAATTAATCATATTGACTTGCACAATAATGATAAAGTCATTTTTACCACCAATTAAAGACTGTTAACATGAAAACCCAGGTAATTAATTTAAATACAACTTTTCAAGCCTTTATACAGCTGTGTCAATTTGGGGTTTAGCCATGGCACAGATAAAGGCAGTGAGAGGACCTTTGTTCAACAGAGAAGTGTGAGTCCCAGAGATTGATCGACACGTATCACAGGTTTATAGTATATCCTGTTGATATGCCATAAATGTCTTAGATGGCTACACCTCTTTAAATGCCACAATTTAAACAGGAGAGCTTGTGTTGTAGTCCAGAAATCATGGCAAACACATACATGTTTTGCTGTGATTGTGAAGGTCTGTTTAAAGTGGAAATCCAGACTTCCTTCTTACTTAGTATGTGAATGTGGGGGTGGGTATTCACATGATATCTCTATTAAATTTCCCTTTTAATTAAAGAAACAACTCTACAAAATTGCTGTGTGCAGTTATTAATTTTTTGTTGTTAAAATCAAGAGCGGATCCTAAAAAGAAGAAAATTAGAACAAAACATACATAGGTCTTTTTAAGATCCAGTTATAACTGAATGGAAAAATGCTCAGTAAAAAAGCCACACAGTCTTAAACACTAGTTGCATAAAAATATGGCATTCATTTTATTATTATAATCTGAACAATGTTGGAGAGCATGTATGACATCTCTATATAATTTCATTTTTTTCATTTATAGTCGGCTCCAACAAATAAACTCCTCTATGCAAAAGACATCCCTTTGTTCAAAGAAGAAGTGAAGGCTTATTATAAAGAAGTTCGAGATGCTCCTCCATTGTCCTCCACAGAGTTGACTGACTTCTTGACTTCAGAATCAGAGGTAATAACCAAGACAACAGCACTTACATCTTTGGTATACAAATGTTTACATATTGTTATCCCTCCGTTCACTGATGTATTCTACAACCAGATCTGACACATCTTTTTTATAGTATTTATTTATGCTTTTTCAATTAAAGCAAATAGAAGAGCAATATACCAATTAAGACAGACATGATCCATGCAATAAATATTCAAGGATTCCAGCACACTTGAATAAAAGTATTTCTGTTTTATTAAACCATATTAAAAGCAGTATAGAAACCATGATCAGTAACTTCAACGCATTTCAAACGCAGTGGTCTTTGTTCTCAAGGGTTGTGCACAAAAACTACTAGGTTGAAAATGTGTTGGTAAAGCTTGTCTTTTGTTTCTATAATGATTCAATAAATCAGAGATATTTTTATTTAAGTGTGCTGGAATCCTCAGTTACTTCTCGGGACATTTGGCTTCCACTGTGGACCAACAGCATTCTGAGTATACTTCATTTGATACACCAAATCACTCTCAGAGCTTCTAAATAGACTGCATAGCCCACAGGAGCAGTGAGCATCTGTGTAGTTTGTGCAAGTGTGATATATGGTCCATGCAGTGTTATATACAGTACAGTGAGTCTTCAAACAAGGATATATTAGATGGTAGTAGCCTTCCAGAATAATGATAAGATTATGTTCACACAGCTTTTTTCAAACCGTTTTTCAATCCAAAAAATGGATTGAAAAGAGTTGTGCAAAAAGTATCCAAAGACGTACCCAGAGTGTAGTGCGTGTTTGGATGCGTTTTCTGTGCAGCAGAAACGTACCCTATAGTTTTTAATAGGGTGCCTGCTGCGTAAAACGGATCAAGAATTGACATGTCAATTCATTGAACGGATCAGAACTGATCAGAAAGACTCATGTAAAATATTGATCGGCGATCATCACTCGTCTGGACACCGATGCGTGTTTTGCATTGAAAGCAATGTAAATCACACTGCACATTGTTAGATGCATGTTCGGGTCTGTTTTGGGTCCAAAACACAGATCTAAAGAGGCATCTAAAAAACGCCATGTGAACATCCCCAAATAATCAAGTTCAAAATAACCATTTATCAGCTACCTTTGATTAGGACTCACTGTAGACTTTATAACATAGACATATAAACACACTCACACTCCATTCCCACCATGGCACCCAGTATTCCTGAGAGTAAGTTAGACTAAAGCTGTTTGTGCATTAAGCCAGGAGTCCCAAATAGGGTAAAAACAGTGCACATTTTTGATCTCATACATGGATATATCCAAATTAATCAGTTGGACCCAGTGGGTAACCAAAGGAACTCTCAGGAGGTATTTAATTTAGAAATGCGGATTTTGGGGCATAAAACATTAACTTGTACCACACCTGCTACAGATGTCACTCACAATCTTACGCATCTGGACCAATCTCTCAGGAGTATATAGGGTATGTTCACACGGCTTATTGCAGCTCGTAATTCGAAAACACGGGCGGGCCAGCAGCCGCCTGGCCCCATTGACATGTCAATTCTCCCTCCACGTGTACAATATGGTCATATTGTACATGCAGGGGGGGGGGGGACACGAAATCCATTGCTCTCTATGAGAGCTATGAATTACCGTGATTGCGTATAAATTGCAATATGCGGCGAAATGCGCACCGAAATACGTGGTAATTTAAGCCATGTTAACATACCCATATAATAAACTATTTGGTTTGTATAAACTTGTCCCTTGTACTAATTTCAGTAGATTGCCATGAGGAAGCCAGTTCCTCTACATATATCTACAGTATATCTATATATCGATCCTCTAAGTCTCTCCTTCATTTACCAAAGGAACTCCCTAGTGGTAACTTTTGCCAAAACAATAATTAAAAAAAAAAAACAAGGACACTAGTTTTTGGAGTCACTCTGTCCTAGCCACTGATTCCAAAAGTCCTCAATCCAGGACTGTCCTGTCCTATTAAACTGTGCTATGCAAGTATGTCTGAACTGGAAATAACGAAAGAGTGCAACCGGTTATGTAATATCTTTTTGAAACCCAAAATAAAAATCGGGTAAACAGCAGAGTTTCGAAGCTTTGGGGTCCTACAGTGGACTGTATGCACAATTTTCTGTAAATAGTATTCCTGAATGTTGTAGTACTGTACATAGTCATTTAGCATAGAAAATACAGTATAATTATGATATCCAGTCTATTCCTGTGTACTATAGTCAAGATCTAAAATGTACAGCCCACTAAAATGCTGAATACCTACAATCTTGTAACCTTCTCCCCAAGTTTTCTGGAATACTTTCTTTTAAAATGTCCTAGGTTCTACCACGCAATAAGCTTCCAGAAATGTCCTTATTAAATAAAGATGCGCACATGGCCAATGCTAAATATGTATGTTTACAGGGAATTCTCTTTTCCACACTAATGATTATTTTCAGGACTATATATCATATGGTATTATAGGAAACCAGTGAAACTGCCAGCTCAGCACCCAGCAGCATTCGAAATACAGCTTTGGACTGTGATGTAGATTATAACTACAATTTGCATCACATAAGCAATGCAATGTACTTCTAATGTTACTTGAAGGGGTTTTCCCATCTGGCAGTTTTACAAAGCCCATTCTTCACAACCAGTTTCAGGCTCCCACTTCCTGTTCAGGCTTTGGGTACTTCTACAGCAGTAGAACATTTCAGCTCTGCTATTCCTAAGTGAGCCTGTTAAAGGGACATCGGAGGGGAGGATACAGAGTTCAAAAGGGTTAAAGTCGGTCACTAAGAAAGATAAACAAGCTCCTGTGCTGCTAATAAGACACAGCAGGGAATGACGTCAACATCCCAGCCAGCACTGCTAGATCAGAGATAGTTGGTTGGTAACACAGGGAAGCTTGTGCACACAAGTAGGCGATAAAAACTGTTCTAATTCTGAAATGAAGCTAAATCAGAACAGTGATGTGTTTGGTAACGGTCTTAATTTTTATTTACCTACAGATTTGAAGCTAATAAATGAGATGGGAACACCAGTTCAACTCCTTATGCGGAATAATTTTATATGTAACTTTAAATAAATCTCAAACCTGAATATACTTTCACATACATATATATATATAATGTATTTTTTACAGTGTTACAACACTAACTAAGTAGGTTTATGCTTCCTGCCATGCAGTTCAACTGCTTAGTAGGTATTTTGAAGGTTATGTGTCAAGAGAAAACTCTTATATAATGTAAAAAATGGATCTTCACAGAAAAATGGGACATTATTTACTTAAAAACACAAACACAAGGCCATACTTACAGCTCAATGGCGGGCAAAAAAATGGTAGTATGACTTTGTGTCTATATTTTAAATAAATTATGTGCCATTTTTCTATCAGTTTCTTTTGTAAGTTGCTAGTAAGGCTGATGTAGGGACTCGCAAGACAATGAGGGCTCTTGACGTAGGTTGTAAGCCTGTGTAATTTCGCATGTTTGATATTTTTTATGTATGTTGTTTTGCCCTGTGTGGAGCAGAGAGAGTCAGTATTTTGTGCTGGGCACTTAAAATATACTGGGCAACACACTCAATGGAATAGTAAGGGCGTCATCAACTGGTTGTAAGCCAGCATGGTGCACCACATGTAACCATATTACAAGCACCCTTTATATAGCCTTATTTATATGCAATTGTAATACCAGTAGGCGTGTAATATTGTAGCCGTGTGAGTGGTTATTCAGCAGTATTTTTGTATCTGAGCAATATCCCCTACATGGTACTGTGGCTTTTATGCATACTGGTTCTTATACAATGTGCAGTTTTTTATTAAGCAATTGCCCACCTTGTGGATAGGTGTGTGAGAATTTTTTTTTTATCAGTGAGCTACACCTGCAATTTCTTCTATGTAGCACTGGGGCTTATAATTGATTCCTTTTGGGAATGTTTTTTTGTCCAGCCAGAGCTGTGAGTATGGTCTTGTGCAGGCCCAGACCGCCCATATGGCAAACCGGGCATTTTCCCGGTGGGTCGCTGGGGTCCGGGCTGCAGCGTCGGCTCGGGGAACCCACCAAGGGGGCCGGTGTTTCCCTCCGGCGGTCCCCGGGTGCCGGCGCATGTACAGGGGCCGCAATGGTCGCATATGCGACAGGACCCCTGAGCCAAGGGGCCGACAGGCCCCTCTCGCCACACGGCTGCATGGCCGGGTCACAGACCCAGCCATGCAGCCATCATGGCTGCCACCTGCACCGCGCGGTGCAAGCAGCGGCCGAGGCTGAACAACTGGGATCTTCTGATCCCGGCTGTTCAGCTCCCAGGAGGCCGCGCAGCAGGCGCGTGAAGTGATGACGTCATCGCACGCCTGCTCCCGCCGCCCGCACTCTGCTGCGAGCAGTCGCCGACTCCGGACCAGAAGAGGAGAGCAGAAGAGGAGGGCAGAAGAGGAGGGGAACCAGGTGAGTATTATTATTTTTTTAAACTAATTACTGGCCCTGCCTGCCTAAGAACTGGCCCTGCCTCCTAATTACTGGGCCTGCCTGCCTTAGAACGATCCCTACCTGCCTAATGACTGGCCCTTCCTGGGTAATTACTGTCGCTACCTCGCTAATTACCTGGGAAGCCCAGCTATCTGCTTTAGGAGGTCTATATATTTTACCTGCCTAATAGGGGGCTTTTAATACCTACCTAATTTGGGGGTCTACCTATTTACATGCCACTTTATATGACTTTTTTAATTTCTAATTTTTAAGATCTAAACATACACTGTTTGGGGTTACAATTACTGTGTAGGGCACCAAAAAGGGGCACTATTACTATTTGGGGCTCTTTGGTTGGGGAGTTTTTACAGTGTTGGTAATTGATAGGAAAGTGCTGGAAAAGAGAGGAGTCTAGATGTATTTGTGGTAAATTCTACAGGGATGAGTAGTGACTGGGAGAAGAAGACATTGCATGCTGTACCGGACAGAGAAAAAATGGAAGGGAACAACTCATCAGGAAAGACATCATGTAGGTTTGGGGCAGATGGAGAAAAAAAGAAGAAGAGAACAACTTCCATCAGAGATGACGTCTCCTGTGAGTCCCTGCTGTCAGAGGTAATTTTACTTCTGTGTTGAATCAGTGCTGTATTCATGTGATGGTGACCTGACTACTGGTGATGTGATTGGTGGGGTTGTAGGTTATGTTGGTGCTTGTAAAGTGTCAGTGTGGGCTTTTCCCTGATTGTAAAGCAAGCGCACACCTGACTCTGTGATGAGGGGTTTCTCTGCACCACTTTTTTCTTTCTTGCTTGTGTTTAGGCTGCTCTCACACAGAGCAGTTTTGGTGCATTTTTTGATGCGTTTTTTGTGCAGAAATGTACAGCATTAACTACTCTGCCTTACTGCATAAAACCGCACCAAAAACACATAAAAAACGCACCAAAAATTCTCTGTGTGAAAGCACCTATACAGTGTAGTTTATTTTAGAAAATGGCGAGGTGCGAGAACAAGGGAAATTTTGTAAGCGGATATTGTACGTGGGCTGGTGGGGGCTTAGTGCCAGGGCTGATTTTTATACCCAGTCCAGCCCTGGTCTTGTGTTTGTGTTTTTAAGTAAAACATGCTTTAGCTTTATTTTACTTTAGAAACTACAACCTAGAATGTAATTAGTATTAAGAAATATCACACCTGACAGGTTTATTGCAGAAATGTATATTTTCATAGCTGTGAATAGAGTTTGTAAAAATATATGTATATGTTGCAGACACAATCCCATTCAGATATATGAAATAGATTTTCAGTTGCAGAAATGATGGGTATTAGGGTATGTTCACACGGCATTTTATAGATGAGTGTTTGAATCCGTGTTTCAGACTCAAAACATCCCCAAACACGCATCTAACAATGTGCAGTGTGATTTACATTAGTTTCAATGTAAAACATGCAGCGGCGTTCAGACAAGTGATCCCCGATGCGCGTTTACATGCGTCTGATTCATCTTTTGGATCCGTCCAAAGAATTGACATGTCAATTCTTGATCTGTTCTATGCAGCAGGCGCCCTATTTACAACGATAGGGTACATTTCTGCTGCACAGAAAACGCATTCAAACACACAGCAAACTTTGGGGACGTATTTGGATACGTTTTGCGCAGCACTTTTCAATACGTTTTTCGGACTGAAAAAAGCTGAGTGAACATACCCTTAGTAATAATGCTAAGATACTAATTCTTTTTGAATGTGCTACTGTGGACACTTGTTTCTATGGGAATAAGTCACTGATACTGAACCAATGTCTTTATCTACTTTTCAGAAACATGGCCATGAATTTAAAGAAGAGGTGGCTTTGAAGGAACTCTACAAGTACATTGAAAAATACTTTAATGTGGTATGTAGACAATTTAATTTGTATTTAGAAATAGTGTTTTAAAAAGGGTGATTTTACACGCTGGTGATAATGTTGCAAATAGCACCAATTTTTTTAAAATTGCACATACAGCATAATATATTTGGTGCAACATGTTAGACACCTTTTTTCTTTCTATGAATTTGGTAAAGTTTTGTAATTTTATAACTCTTAGAATCTGCTCTCTCTCAACACATTTCAACATCGTTGATGTAGGCAAAAAAAACTGTTTGTGCTGTTAGATTTTAGTTATGGAGATCAAAGATGAATGGATATGTTTATAAAAAAAAAAAAGACAAATAGATGATCCACACATATTTTAAATGAGCCACAATCTGTTGTGATAGTCACAAGAATTCGGTGGCCATTCTGGCTTATAGTCACAGCTAGGCCATAGGATAACAAGTTTCACATATCCTAGTTAAATTCTGACCACAGGAAAATATAAGGCTATTCCGTGATATATTTACCCCTGAGTGTAATTACTGTGGAACAATAAATTTTATAACACAGTGAAATGACTTTCTTGAGCGCTTCTCAGACTGGTATTGGGGACCTAGATCTCTATTGGAGGATCTAACAATTTGGATTGCGCTAGAAAGTTGTTGACTTTTGAGCCTCTCCTATTGTGCTACTTTGGGCACTTGAATTTCTACCTTCTGCCACATTCTGCTCAACTCTAATCCAACTAACATGGTTGCATCGGTAGCTTAATCATCAGTCACATAGCACTGTGCAAAACAGAAGTAGGCCCAAGACACAGGAAGGCACAGTCATTTGTAGTTTAAAATGGTTATCCACTTAAATTTAAAATAACTTGGATCCATCCTTACTTGCTGTCGATTTTCTGTTTACTTCTTGCTTCTTCTGAATGGGGATATCACTGCTGCAGCCAACTAGCAATGCTACTGCTTGACTTTACTGTTCGGACAGCTCACTTCCAAACACCAACAATTTTATGGAAAAACACCAAAAAAAAGTCTCTGAAACAACAGTCGGAAAAAAACGTTCACTACACCCCTAGATAAGTTCTGTAAAGGGGGGAGGAGGGGAGAGTTTCATAAATAGGGGCACTTCTGTAGAGTTACTAATGTACTGGTGCCATGTACACCATGGGGCCTCCAACCATTTCAGTAGAATCTGTGCTCCAAAAGTTAACAAACACCCCCTCATTTTTGAGCCCTAAGGGTTTCCCCCAAACAAATTTTCGACCATTATGAGATATTGCCGTACTCAGGGGACATTGAGTAGCAAACTTGGGGCTGATTTATCTCCTGTTGACCATTGAGAAATAAAACCAAAAAGCCCCCTTTAAAACTAAAGTGGTTCTCCAAAAAGCCTTTTGTAAATGTTCTTTTTCTTTGAAAAATTGATGCTACAGTTATATGCAAGAAAAATTAAAGAACGTTTAACAATTAATCCCCAAATAAGTAGACATATGGAAAAATTTTAAAGATGGGGTTTGAAAAGAAAACATTTATTTCCACGGAGAGGTGATAAATGACTACTTGCTGGGGGTTCCATTACTGGGATCCTTACAGATTGCTAAAACAGGATCCCCAACTCCCCATTCTCTCTTGCTGCATTTATACAACAAGGAAGGCTTTGGATAGAACATGCACACGCGTCCTTTTCAAACCCCCCTAGGGGAGGGGGGGGAAAGGGGTTTTGGCGGATTGGTTAAATTTTGGAAAGCTTTGTTTTTTCCAATTTTTATGTAGGTGCATTGGCCAAAGCCCCTTTTTGACCCCCATGACGGATACATTATATATATAATTTTTTAATATAATATATAAAACCCCAATACACACACAACTTAGGATAGTAGTGGTTTGATAAAATGGATGTCTACCCTATACCCTATGATGTCACATAGGGTTTATACATATAAACTCAGTGTGACGGTACGGTGGATCCGCTGGCCACCGCAAGCGGTGGGAGTTAAACCACGCCAGGGAACGGAGTCTAAGTGCCCCCCCGGTTTTTTCCCAGAACCCCCCCAAAACGGGATGGATTGCTGCGGCGTGGGCTACCCCGGTCGTTACCCCCGAGTGACTTGCTTTCGGGGCGGCCGGGGACTGCGTGGTACAGGATCGTAAACCAAAGGCGTATCAGGAACAGGCAGAAAGGTAGGGCAGGGGGGGGAGAGGTTTTGGGGCAGGACGGACAGACGGGCGGGAAGGCGGAAACAGGCAAGGTCAGGAAAAATAGCGGAAAAGGGCTGGTACACGGGTAAACAATACGGAAAGGACCCCCAAAATCTCACAAGCAACCAACAATCTGGCAAAAAGGTGCCCGGGGGCGGATTACATTATTAAGGACCCCCCCCCCCGGCAAAAGCCCAAATTTCCGGGACCCCGGCCTTTAAATTTAAAAAACCCGCCCTCACGGGCGCGTAGGGGGGCGCGCCATGCGCACGACGGCCGGGAAAGCAGGAGCGCCGTTCACCCCGGGGGGGCCAGGTAAGCGAGCCGGGTGGGGGACTAGGGTGGCCGCGGGTGACCCCCAATGCCCGGCCGCGGCCCCCGGCCGGCGGGGAAAAAGGCCGCAGGGGCCCCGCGGTGCCCGCGGGGCCCCCCATGACCTCAGTTTTTGGATTACAGTCCTGTTTTGGGGAGGCTAGGGGGCTTTTGGGATGTAAATGGAAAAAAAAATTGTAAAATAAAATGAAAAAAATAAAATGAAAAAACCACTAATTCCCCAATGAATAAAAAAAATTTGTTAAAAAAAGAAATGGGTAAAAAATGGATATTGCCATGTCCAGAATGATCCAATCTATCAAATTATTATGCTATTTAATCCATGCAGTGAACACCACAAAAAAATTAAAAATAAAAGCAATGTCAAAATTGCCTTTTTTCATCAAGCCTCACAAAAAAGGAATAAAAATTATGTACCCCAATTTGATACCAATGAAAACATAAACTTATCCTGCAAATAAAAAGCCCATAGACAGCTCCATCACCAGGAAAGACATACAACATGATTTTTAAAAGTGGCAATTATGATTTATGGATGCGAGGAAGGCCCTATAGAAAGGGGCATGGCCTTTAAAAGTGGGGGTGTAGTCTATAAAATGAGGGTGGCAAGCTATCCATTTCGTTCCCATTATATGTGAATGAAGCAGCAGAGTGCATATTCAACCGAAGCTCCGTTCAAAACCTTCCAGGCTGTGCAAGCGTGACAATGAAGGATGGGATGTTAGGAACCCCATGTTAGCAGACAAAGGATAGGTGATAAATGTTTTTCATGGCACAACCCCTTTATCGAATGTTTTTCACAAATAAACACAATGTATAAAATAAAATTTACAAGTCAAATTAAGTGCAATGTAAAAAAATAAGAATAACTTAGATAATAAGATTAAAAAGTTATACTCCGATAAAATTACTCCTCATATTGAAGAAATGAGGCTATGCAATAAAGGCAAAAACTGGCTAAAATGGGAAGGATGTTAAAACTTGATTAAAATTTACAACAAGTAATCCTGTAATATTCAAGGGTATACCTGGTAATATATGCCATTTAACCATACAAATTACAATTGAAAGTTCAATACTGTGATACAAAATGTTAAAAGAATGGCAGAACTGGTAGTATCTTTTTTAGAGAGGAACAATGTGTATTTATACGAAACAACAAGGTCTTAGCAGTACAGTATTCTGGTAAATACAATGGGTTGTGATACCTTCTTTTCTCCAATTTCCATCTATTTCAGATTGTAAGCACCCTGGAGAAGGAGACAGGATTTGACTCTGAATTGCGAAAGTTACAGGAACTCAAAAAAATGTTTGCAGAGAAAAATAAATGCACTTGGGAATAGCTATGCAACAATTATGTGATGCAGTGTCCCGTAATCTACTGTACTGCGCAAGCTCAGCTGTCATAGTACATATATAGGAGGGTATTTCAACCATCTGCTGGCTTCTTCACAATGCGAATGCTTTTATACGAAGCATGACAATTTCAGCAAATTGATCACAAGAGAGTCTGTGAGCTTTCAAGTAAAGGAGGCATGGGAGCGTTTGTGACGTTAAAGAATTCCATATTTTTTTGTAATTTTAAAATGCTTTTTTTCTGAGTAAAATAATTGTGAATATTAAAAATGGTCTTGCATATATTCTGAAATTGTTTTTATCTTGTACTCTGAATCTGATGTACATTTTCATGTTCATGCAAAACGGAATATGGTGAGGGGGAAAAAAAAAAAGAATCGCTTCCTCTGTACAGAAGAACTGCACTGATAATCTTGAGGACATTTTGATTTTTCTTATTATTTCTTTAATTGCTGCTGTACTAAACCTTTTAGAATCTTGTCATAAGTGGTTTACCAACGATAGACATTTATCACCTATCTACTGAATAGGTGAAAAATGTTTGGTTGCGGGAGGGAAGAGGGGGGGTTTCACCACTAGGCCCCCCTGCTTACTAAAACAGATCAAAGTTCTTCTTGACTCTGGGGACTTGGGGCCACCATTTTAGCGAGCATGGAGCTCCCAGTTGTGTAGTAGCTATTAGACCAGTGGTTCTTAACCTTGTTTGAGGTACCGAACCCACCAATTTCATATGCACATTCACCGAACATTCACCGAAATCAAATATGATTTTTTGCCAAATTCAAGACATAGGTCTATGTTTTTTTTAATGGTACACAAAATGAACCGTGCATGAACATCAACTTGATCAAAGAAAAAAACCAACACAGTGCATGAAGTCACAACAAATTACATACCTGGAAATCGGTGTGACTTCTGCTGTTGTTTTCGAGAGACCAGGTCAGATATGCGTGGCTTCACATTGGCAAGTGCTACTCTCATGTCATTTTCACAGCAAAGTCTGTTCCTTTTCTTTGTTTTTATGTCCAGCATCCTCGAAAAGGATTGTTTGCAGAGATATGTTGTAACAAATGGTATAAATTCCAGGGCTTTCTTAGCAAAAATTCCAACTGTCGACACCAAAAAGATGAGAGTGTTGTTGTTCTGAAGAGTTGCTGTTCAACCTGGCTCTGCTGAATTTCAATGATTTCGTTGAGGTATTCATAATTGACATCTGCTGTCTCAACAGCAAACGAGAACGGCTGTCTCACCCATGCTGGATATGACTCTCTTGTAGGAAAATATCCGTCCAGAGACTTTGCAAGCTCATCTAAGTGCGTGGCATTTGTTTGCTTCAGTTCCATGGATACAGAAATGTCTCCGATTTCAGACACATCTTCGATCTTGCTTACACAGTCGTCAAGAAGGGGAAAGTTTGCGAAGTTATTGTTCTCTGTTTGTCGTTTCCATAACGGTAGTTTTTTTTTAAAAAGCCTTCAGGTTTTCTTCTGCTTCCATGATGTTGACGCCATCACCCTGCATCTGCTGATTGAGATGATTTAGAGCTGCGAATATATCAGCCATGTACTCTAAAATGAGAATGAACTCAGGATTTTTGAAGCAATATGCATGACAATGTTGGTGCTCTTGCAAAAACAGGGCTAATTCCACACACATGGTAAAAACACGATTCAGCACCTGTCCCCGAGTTAACCACCGAACATTAGAATGGTACAGGAGTATTTCGAAATCAGAGCCCATTTCTTTACACAGCTCACTGAAGATGCGGTGCCTCAGAGCACTATTTCGCACATAGTTCACACATTCCACTACAGTTTTTAATACTTCTGCCATTTTTGGAGGCAAGGTTTTTGTTACAAACGCATGCCTGTGCAGAATACAATGCGTAACAATGATGTGTGGTGCATTGGCTTTTACTAGCGCACCAAAACCAGACTTTCTTCCCAGCATGACTGGAGCTCACGTCCGTACAAACTGCAGAAACCATATCCCATGAAAGATTGTTGTCTCTGAGGAAGTCATCCACAAGCTTCTTCACATCGGCTGCCTTAGTTGTTGTTGTAAGAGGCTTACAAAATAAAAACTCTTCTTTTAACATGTTGTCTTTCACATAGCGCACGAAAACAGCAAGCTGGCTTAGGTTAGAAACGTCTGTGGTCTCGTCGAGTTGAAGGCTGAATAATGCCGGACTTGAAATTAGATCTGCGACTACTTGAGCCACGATGTCTTGACTCATGCACTCTATTCTGTCACTGATGGTGTCATTTGAAAGAGGAATTTTAGATAATTTACCTTCGGCCGCTGTTCCCAGTATCAGATTTGCCATCTTTAATGCTGCTGGTTTTATGAGTGTTTCACCGATGGTGTGCAGCTTGTCCTGCTTTGCAATCAGGTAATCAACTTCGTACAATGCGGTGAGGATCGGGTTGTTCACGGGTACAAATCCAAGAGCAGGCAGAGTGGCCCTTTCATCGAATCTGGCTCTTTTCACCTTGAATTCAGCAAGCTTTGTGTTCTTGTATTCCCCATCCATGCAGCTTCAAGAAGTGTTCCTTCAGTTTTGCCGGTGCGAGACTAGAGTTGTTCAACTTGGCATTGCAAATCATGCAGATAGGACGCTGACTCCCATCACGTTCCGTGATACATGTGAATCCATGTTGTACATATTCATCCGACCACTTTCTTTTTTTGCTCGACATGATTAGTATGGATTAAAATATTAAGAAAGAAACCACACAACGTACGACTACGACAGTCACACGGTGACTACTGAGCACACTAAATTCCCCGCAGCACTGATTGGCCAATTAATGTAACATGATCATCTGCAGTAAGTGATGGTCAAGCGGGGCGTGTCATCACGAATTTACATAATGAGTCGGGTGTGTCTTGACCTCCGTGGCGGAGGCTCTGACGAACCCCTGAGACCGAGTCACCGAACCCCTAGGGTTCGATAGAACACCGGTTAAGAACCACTGGATTAGACATTTATCACTTATCCTGTGGATATTTGATAAATGTCTTTTATGGGAAAACCATCTTAATGTACATTTTTGGATGGAGAGATCCGAATGATTACTGAAGGTTATCATGCATCATGGACTTATTATTTATTTCAAACCACCATAAATTTTAGGAAGCTGTGCATATGAAATACAAAAGGGTTAAATACATAGCTTGAAAATGTTGATGTTGTGAGAAGTAGAGAAGCCCATTATGTGAATATACTGTAAGAGAAGGATGCTAGCACCAATGACACAGACACACGGGAGGGGGAAGCAGCTCCTTGAGATAATGCATCACAATATTGAAGATAAAAACCTTTCCTATTTGATCTTTATCCCCTTCTAGCCATTCTAATGTCTTGATATTTTTCCAGATAAGTATGGCACAATGTAGTCATTTATTTTGTCACTACAGTTGTTTATAACTAGAGATGAGCAAGCAGTAAAATGTTCTAGTTCGAGTAGAAC
This sequence comes from Phyllomedusa bahiana, assembly GCA_025379985.1. NCBI lineage: Eukaryota > Metazoa > Chordata > Amphibia > Anura > Hylidae > Phyllomedusa > Phyllomedusa bahiana. The sequence continues at coordinate 19,304 of JAODAL010012337.1, forward strand.
TTAGAACAGTGCTAGTGTTCGGTTGTAGCTTCGAGTTGAACTAGAACCACATTAAAGTCAATGGGAGAACATGTTCTGGTTAATTTTTATACCTATAAAGGTGAGGAGAAGCTGTAATTACCATCCATAAAAGTAAACTGGATACATGGAACAACTTAATGAAGAAAATTTGGCTCTAAGAGTCACAGAAAAAAATTGAGAGGCTAAAATACTTCATTCCTTTCAATGGCTAACTGAAAAGATGAGGACAGCTTGCAAGCAGGGGCGTAGCTATAGGAGGTGCAGCAGTAGCCCAAAAGCCCCTTTGACACGTAAGAAGACACCGATATTAGAAATGGTACCAGGGCCAAAGAACTTCAAGTTACGCCTCTGCTTGCAAGCTTTGTACATGTGATATATGTGGTGGCAGGCAACAAGAATATCCCAACAGGGAACATGGAGGTTTAGCTGACAGGGGCATAGTTATAGGGGCTGCAGCGGTAGCAGCCGCTACAGGGCCCTGCATCCTGAGGAGGCCCAAAAGCTCCTTTGACACATAAGACGACACCGGTATTGGAAATGGCACATGGTAACTGGCAGGGGTGCCAATAGGGCAGTACGGGCAGTATTCCTGTGAGGGGCCCTAATCAAAAAGAGGCTCACTGACATTTAAAAAATAGGAAGTAGTAATGGGTGAGGGCCCCATTTGATTTGGCTGTATGGGTCCTGAAACGGTTAATAGATGATTGATGGCAGCCCTGGTAACGGGGGGGGGCCCCATTTCACTTTTTGCACCAGGGCCCAAGAACTTGAACTTACGCCACTGCACGTTGGACTAGATTAGACGACAGTTATATGTAATAAAAAGAGAGAAGTGTATATATATATATATGTATATATATATATATATATATATATATATATATATATATATATATATATATGTGGATCACAATAATGCGCTGATATATTTCAGCGTTATGTGGACTTAAAATCTGGCAAAATTACACTTTTTGCCATTGAGTAAGATTTAGCAACAGAGAAAACTCTATTTCCTGGATATATATCTGTATGACAATAACACACGGTATATTTGAAAGGTATTTCACCCCCAAAACTGCCAAAAATGAACTTTTCTCCACTCAGTATAATTTTCACCAACTAACCACTATTTAAAATATATTTCTTTGTATAGGAGATTTGGAGATGGTGTGTTATACAATTACTGAATCCCCAAAACGAACTTTTCTCCACTCAAAATAATTTTCACCAACCAACCACTATTTAGAATAGATTTCTTTTTATAGGAGAATTGTAGAGGGTGTGTTATAAAATGATTTCACTCCCAATACTGCAAAAACTGAACTTTTGGGCACTGAGCATGATTTAGCCAATCCAAGCACTCAGTATAATATATGTCCATGTTTATGAGAGTTAGGCATTATGTGAGCCTGCAAATGTCGCCAAATAACAGCTTCTGGGTGTGGGAAAGATGCAGCCAGCAATATCAAACTCCCTAACTATTGCTGTCTATGTAGAGGAAAATGCTATCCAACTAAGTCTGTACAGTACAGAGAGTGAGCTGAAAAATGGCGTTCACAAGGCAATACAGTGAAATATATATAACATGGTCGTGTGATTTTAGCAGCCAATGAGAGCTCTACACCTCAACGATGAAATTTGTGACACTTCTCTGTGCTCTGCACTGATTGGATGGCCGGCAAAAGTGCAGAAAGCCACTGAAAACGAAACTGAAAATGGCGTGTCGAACTAGAACTTTACTCGAACGAACAGTAAAATGTTTGGTTCGGTTCCAGGTCTAAAAATTCGAGAAGTGCTACTAGAACTTAACTTTTCTAGAATGGTTCAATCAACACTATATATAACATTTATGAAGGAAAATACAGGCGAGGCTTACAAGTTTTATACAGGTGTGTATTGGAGCTAGAACACTGCACCCTGAATTTTTGTATTTACTGATTTAAACTGTTTTAAATGGCATTTTGCCTACAAAAGTGCCATAATGGCAAGCTAAAACATATGCATATTGCCATTCCTTCATGGAACATAAGAGAAAACAAAACTTTATGCTTTGGCCCATGCTGGAAAGTATCTGCTAGGTGTTGTTTTAGCAGTAAAGTATCCGGGCCTCTTTCCATTAAACCCTCCCCTATCCCTTAGTCTTGAGAGACCGCTCTAGCATTCCCTAATATCAGAACTGCACACCCGAGTAGGAGATGGGGGCTACAATCACCCAGAACAATCCATGGATCACTTTTTTCTTTAGAAGGGATATGCACAAGCCTGCCCCTTTGCAGACCAGTTTGTGGGCATCTAAAAATAATCTGGCAGGCCACAAGCGGGCCATAGGTCAAATATTGTATGGGCCTGCCTTACATCATATGCATCCTATGACGGATGGGAATGCTAGAGCCATCACTAGAAACTAAATGGAAAAGAAGGATTTAGTGACAAGAGGCCTCTTGGGTACTAGGTTTACTCAATTCGATAATGATAGAAGTTTTATTTTTGAGGGAGTCTCCCATGAGTGTTCTCATTTCTGTTTTTTGGTACTGTCACAGGAACAAAAATATCTGAAAATAATGGCAGTGGCAGATCCATTACGACTGACCCAATCAACTAGAACAGACTCCGTCAGCTTTCTGTCACAGTGAGACATTTTATATACCAAAAACAGCACTGCACTATTTTTCAGTTCTTAAGCATTTGGCAAAGGCTCCTAGTAGACCCATAATGCAGATGTGAACCTGGCCTTAAAGTGGCGCTCAAAGCCATAGGATTTTATGAGCTGTCCCAGGTCAGAAGCATAGAAAGAATGTATCCCAGCAGGGCTGTTGTGACAAACTGTTAGACCCCTTTCCCACTGCAATAATTGTTTTAAGGGTGCTTTCACATGGTGTGGTTTTGGTGAGTTTTCACTTGCAGTACTCCACTGCAATTAAACTGCCTTCATTACCAGCAAGCTTTTTTCAGTTATCTTAACTGTTTACAAAGGTGTTGCAAGTGAGAGCGTTTAGAATTCACAAGACTTCAAACACAAAAACTGATGTTCATATGACGTTTTGAAAGTTTTCGGAAGTGTAAAACGCATCCAACATGCGCCCAAAGTGTGCTGCCTGATTGGATGCATTTTTGATGGAGCAGAAAGCACTCTATAGCCTTAAATAGGGTGCCTGCTGCGTCAAACGGATCAAGAATTGACTTGTCAATTCTTTGAACGGATCCGAAAGACGCATGTAAAACATGTATTGGCGATCACTCTACTGAACGCTGATGCGCGTTTTACATCGAAAGAAATGTAAATCACACTGCACATTGTTAGATGTGTGTTTGGGTCCGTTTTCGGTCCGAAGCACAAATCCAAACATGCATCTGAGAAACGCTGTGTGAACATTCCCTAACACCTTTCTAAACAATTTAGATAACTTAAAATGAGCTTGCTGGTAATAAAGGCAGTTTAAGTGCAGTACTGCAAGTGAAAAAACGCACCAAAACCACACCATATGAAAGCACCTTAAGGGTGCTTTCACACGGTGAGTTTTTGGTGCGTTTTTGATGCGTTTTTTTGGATGCGTTTTTTGTGCAACAATGTACAGCATTAATGGCTGTTCCTTCCTGCACAAAAAAAAAACGCATCAAAAACGCACCGTGTGAAAGCACCCTAAGAAATGTACACAATCAATTAAATAGGGCAGTTTCACATACAGCATTTTTTGTAAAAATACCACTGCAGTTTTTTCTCCAAAGCATGAAGCATTATACTTCTTCCTGTTCGAAAAAAAAGGGCATCAACAACTACATTTTTCCAAAGATCTGTGTGTAAAACACTTCAAAATCTTAGGTTTCATGCATTATTATTTATTTTATTTTTTTTACAAAAAAAATATGTATTGGTAGATGCATTTTTTGTTGTTGCATTTTCAATTACGTGACTTGCAGTATAGAAAAAATAAATAAATACAGCGAAAGACATGCATTTTTGTGCAAAAAAATGGAAGGTGAGTATAAGGTGTTTTTTTTTTTTAATTTTACTGGGCCCCCAGGAGCTGATGTTATGATTTTCTTACAAGGTGGACAATTCCTTTAACACCTGTAAAGCCCAATGTACAAGACTATAGTTGAATATGAATAAAACACTGTATAAGAAAAACAGATATATTAAAAAAAAAAATAAAAGCTTTTATTTGTGAAAGTGGAAAACCCCTTTAATGTTATCACAGTTTCAAACTTACGCAAATATCAGCATGAATTTCACATTTCTGATCTCTAGAAGGTTCAGACAACAGTTGCAACAACACAAATACATTTAGTGCACAACTGTCTGAAAATCATGTTCTGCTCTTTCACTCATCTCTTCTTCCTCCAAACTCCTTTGCCGATACCCCGTGCTGATGTTTTCAGCTTTGCTACGCTCTGCAGGAGCCCCAAGTTCTTCCAGTTGTCTCTCCTGAGTGATTTCTAAATCTTCAAGTCTTTTTCGTAACATAGAAAGTTCTCTTTGATGCTGTTCTTCCTGCAAATCGAATACAAAATGTCTGAACACTTATTATACAGAGGCAATATATTACAGGCATGTGAATGGATCTATACACATTAATTTCCACATAATTGATGGTTTTTTTCAGTATCCCAGATTTTTTATTTTCTCAGCTACCATTGGGAAATCAAAATGGGGCAGGTTTATCAATATGAACACTTTGACAGTGTAAACTTAGGGTGCTTTCACACAAAGCAGTTTTAACTGCGCTCCAATTAAACTGCCTTTATTACAACAAGCTTCTATCAGTTGTCTAAATTGTTCAGAAAGGTGTTTCAAGTAAGTAATCAATTATTGTGTTTGAAGTTTTGTGGATTACCAGCACACTAATTGATGACTCGCTTTTCAAACAGTTAAGGTAAGTGAAAGAAGCTTGCTGGTAATAAAAGCACATAATTGGAGCGCAGTTAAAACTGCGCTGTGTGAAACACCCTTAGACTAAACAGTCTTAAAATGTGTCATATTTATTATAGTGTTTGATAAATCTGGGGCATGTTTAGACTGATTAGTTTACCTACTTTAAGCCACTAATTGCGCCAAAATGTTTACAGCGTTTCATTCTAAGTTACCGGACACAAAAGTGTCAAGAAATTGTCTAAAATGAGTAAAGCATGTACACCAGTTTTCTGGTGCAAATTCTGCCAGAAATCTGGTGCAACTGGCACAGTAAAATGTGCATAGTTAGGTCCATATATATTTGGACACTGACACTAATTTATTTTTTTAACCTGTTTACTGAAACATATTCAAGCTATAAAAGTTAAAAATGGACATGGACTTTCAGCTTTCAATTGAGGGTATCCACATTAAAATTGGCTGAAGGGTTTAAGCTCCTTAACATGTGCCTCCCTGTTTTTAAAAGGCACCATAAGTAATTGGACAATTGACTCAAAGGCTTTTTCATGGGCAGTTGTGGGAAATTCCTTCTTAACGTCATTCTCAATTAAGTAGATAAAAGGCCTGGAGTTGATCTGAGGTGTGGTGTTTGAATTTGGAAGATTTTGCTGTGAAGAAAACATGCGGTCAAAAGAGCTCTCCATGCTGGTGAAACAAGCCATCCTTCAGATGCGAAAACAGAAAAACCCATCCGAGAAATTTTTATAATATCCGGGTGGAAAAACTGACAGTTTGGTACATCCAAGAAAGGACTGGTGAACTCATAAATTCAAAAAGACCGGGACGTCCATGGAAGACAACAGTGGTGGGTGATCGCAGAATAATTTCCATGGTAAAAGAGAAATCCCTTCACAACAGCCAACCAAATGAACAGCACTCTCCATGATGTTAAGAGTGGATCTACCATAAAGAGAAGACTGTTTGAAAGTAAATACAGAGAGTTCACTGCACGGTGCAAGCTACTCCTAAACCTCAAGAATAAAAAGGATAAATTGGACTTTGCTAAAAAAAGAAAAAAAAATCTAAAAGCAAGCACAGTTCTGGAAGAACATTCTTTGGACATATGAAACCAAGATCAACCTCTACCAGAATGATGGAAAGAAAAAAGTATGGCTAAGGCATGGTGTGGCTCATAATCCAAAGCATACCCCATCATCTGTAAAACACAAAAGAGGCAGTGTGATGGCTTGGGCATGCATGGCTGTCAGTGGCACTGGTCACTAGTGTTTATTGATGATGTGACACAGGACAGAAGCAGCCAGATGAATTCTGAGGTATTCAGAGACATACTATGTGCTCAAATCCAGCATGTATCCATCTGTATTATGAAACACCAACTAATAACCAAAAGCCAAAACAACTCAAGAGTTTAATAAAGTAAAGAAGTGGGATATTCTTGAATGACCAAGTCAGTCATCTGATCTCAGCCCAATCGAGCAGCATTTCACTTGTTAAAGATTAAACTTCAGACATAGGGGCCCACATACAAACAGCAACTGAAAATCGCTGCAGTAAAGGCTGGCAGATTATTAAAAAGAAGGAAACACAGTGTCTGGTGATGTCCATGAGTTCAAGACTTCAGGCAGTCATTGCCAACAAAGGGTTTTCAACCAAGTACTAGAAATTAACATTTTATTAACAAATATTTCATTTGTCCAATTACTTTTGAGCTCCTGAAATGAAGGGATTGGGTTTAAAAAATGCTTTAGTTCCTTACATTTTTATGCAATCATTTTGTTTAATCCACTGAATTAAAGCTGAAAGTCTGAACTTCAACTGCATCTGAATTGTTTTGTTCCAAATTCATTGTGGTAATATACAGAAGAAAAAATTAGAAAAATGTTGTCTCTGTCCAAATATTTAGGGACCTAACTGTATGTTCTTATGTATATGTTTAAAAAGAAAGTGTCTTTTCATAGTAAGAGACAATGAGGAAGACTCATCACAGCATTCAAATGGACTTTCCCTCAGTGTGGTCTAAAAGATTCCCCAATAGGATGTGTGCCTGAATCCATCAGTGTCTTCAAACATCAGGTCAGATTACACTTTTCTAGTTAGGGTAGTGTTAACATTTTGAACTTTGTATCCAGACGCCTTGTCAACTTTTCCCAACACATTTGTCAGAAAATGTGCCACAGGTGTTGCGCCCCGATATTTTTCGATGCGTTTATGCCGGAAAACTACAAAACATACATTGGTAAATAAACTCCACTTTTCCATAATGCCAATTCATGGATAATGACATCTATACATCTTCAAAACATATCCATCAAGGTTATCTGGTGCTTTTGGAAAATAAAAAAAAATACTGCTGCAAAATCTTTAAAACTTATCTTATAAGATACTCGCAGGTTACCTGTGCATTTTGAAAAGAAAACATGTCTGGAACTACTGTGGATGACAGATAACTGCCTGGATTCAAGAATCCAGAGGCTCCAACATTTGGACCAAGTATTAAAGTGCGAAACTCATTATGTCTGCGCTGAAGATCCTTCATTCTTTTCTGAAGACGGACATATTCTTCTTGGGGAATGTTTTGCCTAAAACAGCAAACAAAATGTAAGCATGCAGGTATTATGTGAAGTTACAGTATAAATTAAAAAAATAATAATTAATAATTGGGGTGTGCTTCAGAATGAACAATCGCACACTACATTGCCAGTTCTGTATGCTATTGTGGCATTATACCGCAAAAAGGCTGGATGGAGAATACTATTACCAGAAATTGACAGACTGCCAGAAGTTCCCTGTAGTGATACAGAAGATGCATATCTATATAATTTTTTGATTTTTCTGTCTTCCTTCCTTAAATTTTTAAAGTTACAGATCTTAAAGGGGTTTTGCCACAATCTCATTTCATACCTCCCGTATCCAGCTCTTCAGCTCTGTGTGCTCAGAAGGGGGGTGTGTGTGATTTGTTTGAATTGCAGATCATGTGACCCAGCAGGATGACATCACCAGGCCTTTCCTCTCTCTATTCAAAGAAAGGTCTGTTTATGTACAGAATTGTAAGCAGCTCCACTGTAGCTCAGAGATAACATTCTTGCTTTACAGCACAAGGGTCCTTGGTTCAAATCCCTGCAGGAACTTAACCTGTGGATTTTTTTTTTTCTTTATCAATGCACATACCTCATTGAGGTTTTTTTTTTTTTTTTATTGCTCTGTTTGACTTATTACTAAACTAGTCCAAAGGACAGGAGTAGAATGACAGCACCTGGGGTTTGAACACTCAGTAGCTACCCAAAAAGAGAGGTAATGTCTGAGCATGTGCGACCAGGACTGAGGAGCTCACAGCCCTGGTCGTATCCCCTGGAGATGAGCTGTAAACAATGGATCACTAAAGGAGCAGCTAAAATAAAAACGGTCCAGAATTTTATAATAATGATGAATGGTGAAAATGTTTATTATTTAACTTTCAAACTTCCCACGACAATTTTACTTTGTGGCAAAACCCCTTTAAAAGGAGTTTTTCACTTTGAACAATCCCTACTTGTTATACCGTTCCCTTGATTATAAACTGGTACAAAGTGTCCCTGCTGTGACCCCCTAGCAACCAGCTGTAATCTGTGGAGAAACCTGGTAATAACCTTTCAAATTCCTTGCAGTGTCGCCAATGGTGAAAAAAAGCATTACACAATATCTATTAAAATTAACTGTAAAACTGGACAGGTCCTCCACAGCGAGACACTCTGTAATTTCTCTCTACTCTGGCCAAAAGATAAAACTGAACAAAAGATCCTCCTCTATACACTCTTCACTAAAAGAGTAAATAACGGGTTATCTAAACTGGACAACCCCTTTAAGCTGCACCATTGAGAGTTATTAATTCAATTTCTGTTCTAATTTATTTCTAGGGCAGACATGGAGCCCTCTGGTGGTCCAGAACAAACTTCACATCTATGTACACAAATATCTGCCTGTAAGAATGTTCATTCTGATGCAAGTTAAATTCCACACAATGCATTTACAATGCACTGCAGAAAAGGGCACATTCTTAAAATCGCTCAGGGCTGCTTGAAATTACAGCCCCATAGTTTGCGGCTTCACTTCACATATTGGCATACACAAAAGAAAAAAAAGAAAAAATAAAAAAAGTGTACAGTTTAAAAAAATCTGCATAAAAAGTGTTTCTGTGATGTACATTTATAAATATGGTGATCCTGCTCGCACTAAGGGCCACATGTATGAAATGGTTTTGGTCTAAAACTCACTTTTTTCCCCAATAGGTTTCTATGGGGAAAAAAGTGAGTTTTAGACCAAAACCGTTTAATACATGTGGCCCTAACTATACAATTACTACTGAACACCGTCAATGTCTATGAGTTCTATTGATAGGACAAACAAGCATTACTAAAAACAGGGCGTAGAGTGCAGCATGTGGGGTCTCGAAACTAAACAGATTTCTCAAACTACATCTTTGGTTTAGGCTATTAAGCAAATGGCCTCTAATATTAAAGGATATAAACAAACGAAAATATTCAGCAACACAACTTCTCACCACATTTCTTAAAAACAGATGATTGCTTGCAGCTTTAGTAAGTGTTCCAAAAATACAGGTTAAAAAGGTGCCAATGCACTACATGTTAGTCTACAAAAAAGTCTACGTGTTTCAGGAGACTAACAAACGCTCCCTTACTCATGACATGTCTTGTATTTTTGGAACACTTAATAAAGCTGCAAGACATCATCCTTTTTTAAGAAATTTGGTGAGAATTTGTTTTACTGGATATTTTCGTTTTTTTATATTTTTTCATTGGGACGCCACTGTGAACGTCTTCATCATCCCTTTCCGTGCAACCAGCTCACTTCACACAGTTGAGCTGAAGATTTTCTATATTGTTCCAATATTAAAGGGGGTTGTCACTTTGGAACTGTACAGTCTAGCAGTTGCACATGGCAACTGCAGCAAATCAGCAAGTGCAGCAGTGACGTCACCGTTCAGAAGAAGTAAACAGAAGGTCAAAGATGAGAACTGTGCAGCGCTGGAGCTGAGGGGAAAGGAAACTTTTTTTCTTTTTGAAATGGTAATAATAAAAGAAAAAATATATACATGCAGTGGTCAACCTATTGGGAAAGCTCCTGATTTATATGTTTAACAGCGCCCGTTATGGTGCTATACAGTGGCATTTGCGACCCATTAGGACCCAATTTTAAAAATACCACATGCAAAAATAATTGCAGTTCACCATTTCCTCGCAGCTTTAAGATGGCGACATGAGCATTCCCCACTGCAAGACTTTGGCATCTGTTATCCCTAATGTCCTATTGTAAAAAGTGGAATTTTTTTTATTTTTTTTTTTTAGCATAATCGCTGAATAGATTAGTCTACTATGCTACTCCATTGTTTTTTTTTAATGATATAGCGACATATATTATGTATCAGGTAATGCAGCCATATGGATACACTTTGCATATACCCTGGGAGCTTACCCAGTGTACATATTAAACATACATCACAAAACAGGATGTGAAATCTGCCTACATTTTAAAATTCGGTTGACAATACTCAGAATATAAAAACGATCATGTGAATGTGTCCTACATGACCTCCAACTCTTTACACAAAGAGACTTCACATTGGTAAGCAGCTTCTCTGCTCACAAGCTGCTCATTTCAACTCAATAATGAAGTCCTGGGAAAGACTTTGACTGCCAAGCTCAGGCAATGTTTACTGGATTCACAGTCTGACTGACTGATGGTTAAAGATCTGACAAGCTGGATTTCATTCTGTCTGATCCTATCCTTTTGCACTAGCCTATGCAGAGCTGTAGCTGTTTAGAAACTACTCCCTTTCGCTACTGAAATAGCATGTAGACTTGGTTGCACACTTACTCCATGTGCTATGGCGTAGTCTAAAAATCAACTCACCTATTCAATACAGATTTTTCTGTCTCGAGTTCTTCTTTCTTTGCCTCCAAAAGTTCTATTTTTTCTTCGAATTTTCTACATCTGTTCTCATGTATATTTTTTCTCTGCATGAGTAATACAAGTGTCAGAATTATAACTGGCAAAGTCTGGAGTTCTCCATATTGTCCAAATACTAAAAAAAAAGCAGGTTTTATTCCATGCCATAGGCGTATTATAGAATGACAATTTGTTCTGCTATTGCATCAACATTTCTTTGGGGGCAATGAAGTTTTGTTTTTTTTTTTATTTGCAAAAACTTACCGTAGTACTGTACAGGATAAAAGTGCATATAAGATTTGTGGCCGAAATTTCTGTGACTGTCCCAGTGTCCGCTGAATGGAGTTTGTAAAAACCCAAAAGCACATGCTACAGAAATAACCCAAAGTATGACACCAATTTTCACAGAAACAGGTTTTATGGAAAAAAATAAAAAAAAATGTTTGTCACTTCATTCTTAGACCCAAGAGTTTTGCTTTTCTGTTAAAGTAATGGTATGAGGGCAGGTTTTTGAATGACAAGTCATGGTTTTTATCGGTACCATTTTAGTGTACATATTTATTAAATATTTTTCTTTCTATTTTTTGGGTGTGGACTAGTAAAAACATATATATTACAATTTTTTTTAAGGCCAAGTATTTAAAAAACAAATAATTTTTAATGAAAAAAATTTTAATGAAATTTTATTTCATTATTTAAATGAAAAGGAGTTTATTTTATTTATTTATTGTGGGAAAATAAGGGGTGTTCTAGAACTTAATTTAAGACTTTGGATTTTGCAGTTGCTATTGACTGCCAGGATTAGAGTTATTTTCCGTTCTGGTAGTATGTACAGCTACGCTTCTGCCACAAACCAGAGGAACAGTAGACAGTATAATGAGATAATGATGATGGCTATAAACAGGATGGTGTGAGAACTAGCACCTGCTCATAATCAATATATCTGTCATTCAATGTTAAAAGGGTTTTCTCACCATGCAGTTTAACAGAGCCACAGCCTGCTTTAGAATCACACATGCTGTTCAGGCTATAGGCAGGTCTATAACAGCGATTGCCACACATGCAATGCTGTTCCTGGCTATTCCCGTTACACGTTATAAATCTCATCACTCATGTCAGTGTATTACACTGAAAGCTTCTCATTTAGCCAAGTAAACACTCTTTAGAGCTTTGAAGCCAAAGTCTATAGCTAGACATAAGACTTTGCAGGCGGTGACTCACCATGGACTGAGTGACTAACAGCAGCTTAGAGCAATGAGAGAAGAGACAGAGGAGAGATAGGTAGGAATATATGGTCACAATCAGAGAAACAAGTGTGCTCTGACCAAAGAAAAATTAACAAAGCAATGTATTCAGAAAAAGTCTTCAATTACCTGTCCCTACATGTTAAAATCTAATCAATGTAGTGAGAAAAGCCCTTTAAAGGAGATTTAAAAACAAAACAAACAAAAAAAAAAAAAACACAGTTTAATAATCCTGTTATTTCCCCTGCCCCCATCATTTCACCACATTTATTAAATAAACAAATGAGTACTTAAGTTAGGAAATGAGACTATAAATGAGAATTTACTGTATATTGTTATTTCTTTCTTTTAGATTATTAGTGTTTGGTTGTATTTGTAGGTCAAGATTTTTGTATTTGTAGGTCAAAAGTGAGGCAAAAAGTGTAGCTCTACCAATATGCAGGTATATAAATTACTTTACAGACTTTTTAATCAGAACAATTCTCCATGTAAATGTGACAATTTGGACAATTCTAATCTAATCTTTAAACGGTGGGGTTTCAAATAATGAACAAACTTATTACTTTCTTTTGGGCCTCAGCTGCTCTTTGCATTTTCTCTTTAAGCTGCTTATATTTTTCTTGCAGCTGAGACAGCTTCTCCTGTAATGTGTGTTTTTCCTGTAGCCATTCTACCTGGTGGCCTTCCAATTCTCTGCAAAAAAAATAAAAAGTGACCAGTAAGTGACATATGCAAGCTACTTTAACCACACACAATCCTTTTTTCATACAATATCTTAATACATGCACAAAAAAGTCAACTCTGGGACTTGTACCTCTGTCCACTTATTCATTAAAGGGATTGTGCACCTTGGTCAGTCTTTTAAACAGAAGTGCCCCTAGCGATAAAATTACAAGGTGTCCAGCTGCTGGGAGCTTTGGCATACAGCTGTTTTATGTGGAAAAGTACAGGCAGTCCTTGACTTGCACCGTTCCAACTTACATCTGTCCCCTAGTTACAAACAGAGACTTAGGGCCCGTTTACACAGCAATGGACAAATACCGGTCGGTTTATCCAACCGGTATTTGTCCTGTTTTAGTGCCGTTCCCACGGCCGCGGCCTCCCCCTTCACATTGACATTTACATATTCTGTCCAAAAACCAGACAGAAGAATGCGCAAGCACAATGTTTTTCGGGCTGCCGCCGGGTGGAAAGCCCGTGCAGTGGGGACTGCTACACCAGTTTTCCATAGAAGCCCATTGTGCTAGTTTGCGGCCGCTCTTTCAGACGTTCTGCAAAACCGCAAATCGTCTGAAAAACCGGCCGCAAACCCGTGCCGGGGAGACATGCCCTTATGGGGAATGCTGGCACTTGTAGTTCCATGTTCCACAGTAGATAGTAGATGTGGAATGACAAGTTCCAGCAAGCCACAGCAGCACATGAGGTGAAATCTTCTTAACAGGGGCATACACAGTAAAAACCTTTCCCTGCACTACCCAAAACTAAAAAAAAAAAAAAACCTTATGTGCTGGAGTTATATTTAATAACTATATATGTTCTGACTTGCATACAAATTCTAACAAAAAGGTCCTGATTAAAACAAATTTTTATTGCTACAATATTAGAAACGGGGAGGAAAATACTAAATAATCAAACACAAACCAACCACCAATATGTCCAATACAGGACACAACGACCTACACTTACCCTACTTGGCCTAATAGACCCTAAACACCTAATCACAGGGTATTCGTCCTGAAAGGCCTCGTTCACACGGCTTATTTCGCCGCGGATTGGAGCCGTACTGCGAGCCGGATTTACGCTTCAGTACGGCTCCAATCCGTCGGAGTCATTACGGTAATCCACAGTTCTCATAGAACTGTGGATTCCGTCGCTCCTCCCTGCTCGGCGAATCCGCCGCGGGGGGAGAAAGTGACATGCACATTATTTACGGTGCGTATGCGCTGTAAATAATGCATTGTCTATGGGGCCGGCGAGCAGCGCCCCCGTCCCACCCCTTCAAGCCGTAACTGCGGGCGAAATCCGGCCGGCAATTACGGCTTGAATAAGCCGTGTGAACACGGCCAAAAAGGACGGCCCTGTCAGGAACCTATACCCTAATAACACTAGCCCTAATTCTTATATACAAGTCCCAACATGTTTCAGTGCTCCATAAACACTTCATCAGGGGACTAATGTAGGAAAAATATGTAAATTCAAAAGTCGGTCCACAATATCAATCCTCGACCGATAAATTAAGGGCAAAAAAAGCACCTCAGAATTTTAACAGAGGGGTTAAATAGAAAAAGTGTAGTCCACAAAATATTAGTATCAATGTAGCATAGTGCTTTCAAAATGAACACAGAACAATATCACTGTACCAAAATGTCAACAGGCATAAAGTTTAGGGACCATAAATATATATTACGCCAAAGCAAACTTGTATGGACAATGAATAAACCCTGTTAGGGTACCACAATAAGTCTAAAACAGACTAAAATTGACATCTTCTAATAAAACATCTTGTCCTAAATCATACAGGAATTTACACAATTGCAACATGCCAAAGTTATGTCAGAGGTACAATTATGACTAAACATTATCACCCAACAAAAAAAGCTGTCGAGATCAGTGCAACTCCCTTTATCTCCACCCACTACCCTACCCAACCTCTGCATTCTGCCAACAATTGAAGACTAACATCTTCCATGTTCTTAGTCCTCCAATACCATTCTCAAGACTTTGCTCATGATGCACCAGATCTCTGGAATTACATTTGACACTCAAGATATTTCCGAAGATTCACAGTGGGAGATGGCTGGACCATTGTACAATATAAGCATTTTTACCTCTGATTTCACAATCTATAAAAAAAAGTAGAGGTTAAGTTCTTGCAAGCAAAGACCTCACTCGCTCAGAGTTTAAAGTATTGAACAGATTGTAACTCTAAAGTCTCGGTTTTATTTATACTTTTAATTTCTCACTTGTAAAGTGTTGTGAAATATGTTATCACATAGTGAAAGATGTTCCTTCTCATCACTCCAATTTAAGGACCCTAAACTATTGATTGTGAAGTCCCCAATAAAGCATTTGGAAATGCATCTGGAATTCATTTACAGAATGTTATCTGCAGTCCTATTACTAATTTTGAAGAAAATAAATGGATAAAAACTGCTTTCTATACATTTTCAGCCCAATTTCAGACAGTAAAATAAGGACCGTAACGGTAGATGTAGTCCCAAGTTTACTGCTGGCAGAGAATGCCATACAACAGTAATTAATGCTGCAGTTGTGCAGTACAATGTTGGTGAAGTTGAGGAAGAACTGGAAACGTCATCATATTAATAACACAAGCAGCATAAAAAGAACTGGTATTTTTACCTTTCTGCATCTTGTTGGGCTTTTTCTGCCTGATTTCTAGCACAGCGGTTTTCTTGTTTAAGTCGTTCCACCATATCTCGGATTTTCTCATTAGCATGTAATAAATGGTTTTCTGACTCTGACAATGATACTACCTGAGTTTTTAAGTCACTAATTTCCTGCAAGTAAAAACAACTAGTGAGCAACAAAAGACATTTTATTTATGGTCTATAAAGAGAACACCATTAAAGGGGTTTTGCCACAAAGGCATTTCATGCCTGGTTTGTCCTGCTTCAGCTTTCAGTGTGCGCAAAAGGCAGCACATATGATTTGTTTGAACTGCACATCATGTGACCCAGCAGGCTTGACCTCACCATGCCTTTCGCCACAGTGGGTTAACTCTATTCAAACAAAGTTCTGTTTATGTAAAGCTACAATGTAGCCGAGTGGTTAGCACTTCTGTCTTCCAACATAGGGGTTCTAGGTTCAAATCCCTGTAGATTTTTACTTGTCTCAGTGCACATACCTGATTGAAGTTTCTTCATTTATTTACACTGGTTGACTAATTACTAAGGTGTACAGAGGACAGGTGTAGAATGACCGCTCTTAGAGTGCTTTCACACGGTGCGTTTTTTGGATGCGTTTTTTGTGCAGGAAGGCACAGCAATTAATGATATACATTGTTGCACAATAAACGCATCCAAAAAAACGCACCAAAAACGCACCGTGTGAAAGCACCCTTAAGGTTCAACACTCGCTCAACAGTGTCTGCGATTACTAAGCAGTGAAGACACATAAAGATCGTCAGGCTTCCGGTTCCGGCGCGCACCGCAGCAGTCGCATGGAGTGAGAGCTCCGGCAGTCACTCGCCAAAATCAACGCGCCCCGCGCCGCTCGGCATCTAAATCGTGGCACATCGCAGTGCCAAACAGAGACTCCGTCCCCGGTTAACGGGTGCGGGCTATAAAAGGCAGCGGGGAAGCCATAGTTAAGTCACAGCGCATCGTCCTCACACGTGGCTCCGCATAAGATGGCGTCCGACCCGCCGCGCTCCACTAGAAGCGGGCGTACGATCCCCCAGGCTCTCGGGCGGCAGATCGGAAGGAGGAGGAGAAGGACACTGCGGACACCTCGACCCTGACCCAGATGACGGATGAGCTGCATTCCATTCAAGTAAGATTCGCAGCATGTAGGGCAAGGCGGTGGCAGGCAGATGTGGAGGGTGGCACAGCAGTTGATCATGCCTGAGGAAGGAGAGTGCGAGGAGAAACAGGAGATAATGACTGTGGGGTTTCTGACGAGCTGCAGGGTAGTGATACCTGGAATGTAACCCCACTACAGCAAGGCCCTTCTAAAGTCCCAAAAGGGACTAGACTACACAATCTGTCCCAGCAGAGAGATAATGTCTCATGCAGGCAGGCAGCCAGCTCCCCGTTTCTTCCATCGCAAGCTGAGATAGAAAACAACGGCAAGCTATTAGGGGAGTGGGACGAGGATGAAGAACAGGTGCCAGGTCTTGGGGTATCCTGCAAATCTATGGCCATCACAGTGGCAAGATTATTAGCGCCGGAGTTACTGGCGTCATTGGAGGTGGCAGTCGCTAGGTCGGTGTCTGAGGCGGTCACAACGGCCCTATCCACTATTAAATCTGACGTGGTTCAACACACCGCTAAAATTTGCGGACCTGGAGGAGAGAACATCTGGTGTGGAGGATGACCTGTTAGGGGTTAAAAGTTCAATGGAAAGACTTCTCAAGAGAACAGATTACCTGGAGAACAAGGTCGAGGACCTAGAAAATAGGTCCCGTAGGAATAACCTGCGAATTGTAGGCCTGAGGGAGGACATTCCACAAAGTGTGCTGCCCAAGTTATGTTCAGAGGATTTACCCAGATCCCTGGGGCTTGAGAAATATCTGAAAGTAGAGAGAGCTCATAGGATAGGCCCTACACGCCCCCCGAACAAAGATGGTACACTGGCACCGCCACGAGCAGTCATAGTTCGATACCTGGATTACGCTTAGAAAACTGCGTTACTACAAGCGTACCGCTCTAGAGGGAACTCCTGCACTATTAAGGGACAGAAACTACTCCTTTTTTCTGATTATTCTGCAGAGGTGTCCCGGAAAAGGAGATTGTTTTCCTCTGTATGTTCATTATTAGTAAAGAGACAGATACGCTTTAACCTGCAATACCCAGCTATCCTAAAAATCATGCCAGATCAGGGAGAACCAGTGTTCTGTCACTCATCCGAGGAGGCGGAGAAAGTTCTGGAGGAAATAACAAGCAGCAAGGAAACTCTAGGACAGCAAAAAGGTCCAGAGAGCACTGGGCTTCATCTGAGAGACCTTCAAAGATTCGCTAGAGGGAGCCAGAGTTCCAGTAATGGGAGAGACTCATCCTCATGGAAACGCTACCGCTCACCTAGAAAGAGATGAGAACTTAATCTAATAGACTATGTGTATTTGAGGTTTCTGTGGGGAGTGGGGTTCTGTGGTTTGATCTATGCATATAGTCTACTGGATAGGGAGGCGGGTTATGTAAGGTCATGGAAGCTCTGACCGTTGTCTTGCGGTTAAGGCAGGAGTTAGGAGGGTGGGAGCTAGTGTTCAGGCTTGTCAGCTTTGTTATGTGTTTTGAATTCTGTGATGTTTTAATCCACTGCTTGTCACTTAATCAGGCGGGAGGATCGGGCGGGGAGCTACACGTTTATTGCTTAGGATGGCGCGTTGATTTCTTGTCACTTTTTATGGCGGGAAGACGAGAGGAGCAAGGGAAAAACAAGATGAGGCTAGAGGATTTCGCCTCATATATGGTGGTGCGAAAAAAGAGAAGCCTGCAGGCAAGAGAAAGAAATTCTGTGAGGAGATGTTTGGGGTGTGGTTGGGTGGGTTTGGTTGTTGGGGGGGGGGGGAGGGGCCCGTACCCTTTTACCTCTAGAGTCACGACACTAAAACCGTGGGATACGGGTTAAATTATGAGGATCGTATCCTGGAACGTGAAGGGTCTGCGTTCTCCCCAAAAAAGGACGCTCATATTGAGACATTTGAAGAAAATGAAAGTAGACTTGGCTTTGTAACAAGAGACCCATTTGGAAGAAAAAGACTTCTTCCGACTAAAAAAGTTATGGGTGGGAGAGGTGAAAGGTTCGTCAGCAGTGGAAGGAAAGGCTGGGGTAATAGTGCTGGTGCATAAAAACTCTTCATGCAAGGTTATAAATTGGGATAGTGACGACAAGGGTAGATGTATTAAGATGAAGGTGGAATCTCCTTCAGGGTCCTTCAATCTAGTAAATGTCTATGCCCCGAATAGGCAATTTTTTGGGGATCTGGAGTCCAAAATAGTCCAAATGGGGGAGGAGGGAGTGTTAGTTGGAGGAGATTTTAACTGTGTCATGCATAATGTAGAGGATAGGTTAAAACCAGGAGGGTGTGGGAGGGGCCAAGATAGGAGGAAAACTTTGCTCTGTAAGTTGAGTGAAAATATTGGCCTGATTGATACTTGGAGAGCTTTAAACCCAGCAGAAAGAGAATTCACCCACTATTCACATGCCCACAACTCTTGGTCCAGATTGGACTACTTTTTGACTAACTCCAACCTTGTAGGGAAGGTAGATGCGGTAGATATAGGAGAGTTAGTGATCTCGGACCACTCGCCTGTCATTATTTCTCTACAAGAGAATTTTCCTAGGGGCTCAGATATAATTTGGAGGCTACCGATGTCTCTTATGGGGGATGATCTGTTTAAGGATCTTTTGATCCAATGGTGGGAGGAGTTTGCTAAAGATAATGAGGCACATTCGGATTCCCCCGTCTTATTCTGGGAGACAGGAAAAGCGGTACTGCGGGGCAGAATCATGGCTTATATGGCAACCAAAAAGAAAACCCTGAAGAAATCTTTGACCAAGGCTGGCGCAGCTCTGAGACAGGCATATACTGCTTTTCTCATAGATTCATCAGCTGACAATAAAGAGAAGTGGGTGTCGGCGAGAGAAATTTACGAAGACCAGCTGAAAAAAGTTGAATCTCTGTGTTATGACCAATACAGAGTTTCACTATTCAAATTTGGGAACAAGTCTGGAAAACTATTGGCCAATTTAGCTAAAGGGAGGAGGGGGGTGACAACCATCATGGGCCTCAAAGCCAGGACGGGGGTGGTAGTAAAGGAACCAAAACAAATCAACGATATATTGAGAGACTATTACTTAGATCTTTACACACAGTCGTGCTTTGACACTGAAAAAAGGGAAGAAGTTTTTGCAACAGATGGCTATACCCACCCTCTCAGAGCAGGATAGGACCTTCCTTAATGCGGAAGTTGAGGAGGAAGAGTTAGATGCGGTAATAAGGGGCCTTCCCCCCAACAAGGCTCCGGGGCCGGATGGATTGCCAGGGGAGTTTTATAAAGTTTTGAAGGGATCCTGCATAAAATTTTTGAAGGGGTATTTAGGGGAAAAAATCCTTAGAAAAACTATGATGCCGTCCGGGGACACAGCTTACGTAAAAGTGCTGCATAAGAAAGGAAAGGACCCAACGGATCCTGAGTCGTATCGTCCGATTTCTTTGATTAATCAGGACGTCAAAATCTTTTTCCAACGTCCTAGCAAACCGGCTTGCAGTTCTTTTACCAAAACTAATTGGGGAGCATCAAATGGGTTTCATTCAGGGACGTTCGGGAGTCAAAAACATCAGGACGGTTCTCACGTTCTTAGTTTGCGTTGAAAACAGTAAATTAGGAGTTCACACCCCGGCTATATTAACGATCGACGCTGAGAAAGCGTTTGATAACGTAAACTGGCAATGGCTAGGACTAGTCCTGGATAGAATGGGAATCAGAGGGTTTTTTTCGAGATTTGGAAGCCATGTAAAAGAACCCCAGGCGAGAGTGACACCCCCGGGGTTCATTTCCTTTTCCAATATTTATTTCAAAAGGAACGAGGCAAAGGGGGCCGCTTTCGCCGCTCTTATTTAAATTTTAGCGTTAGACCCTTAGCAACACAATTAATTCCTCTATTTGCCAGGGAATAAGGGTAGGGGAGGTTGGAAATAAATTTGTTGCTTTGCTGACATCTTTGATGTTTTTTGGACAAAACCGAAGGATCAAGTAGACAAGATTATGGGGGTTTTTTGAAGATTTTGGGCAATTCTTGGATTCCCTTTTAAATATGAGCAAGTGTCAATTGTTGTATTTAGGATCAAAGCCTGAGAATATACAGAAAACCTGGGGGTTTGAGGTGGGTTTCGTTACATGTACGTATCTAGGCAAAAAAGATAGGGTATCGGTCAGCTATGATATATAACCCTCAATTTTCCTGTTACTTTACAAAAAATTCGAACAGAATTAGATAAATGGAGGGATCTCCCACTTTCTATTATGGGGCGCATACAATTAATCAAGATGATTAGCTTCGCCAGATTGCTCTACACACTCCAAAACATCCCGGTGCTACTAAAACACAGTGACATTAACGCCCTTAGGGCTTCATTCACAAAATTCATATGGAGAGGGAAGCAACCTAGGATTGGATATAAAAAGTTGACATGCATGAGGGGGCACGGGGGTGCACAACTTCCAGACCTGAGGTTGTACAATCTCGCGGCAATGTGGCGCCACATTAGGGATTGGTTGCTGGGGTCCGATTCTTTCTCTAACACGAAATTGGAAACCCAACTGGCAGCTCCTCTCTCATTGAGTGCTCTGATTCACCTCCTGTATAAAGATCACCCATCGGAGGTCAAGCAGAGCATTGTCTTAAGAGACACGCTAGCGACATGGAGACATATCCGAAAGATTTTTGGAAGGCCGATGAGGATTTCACCTTTCTTTCCGCTATGGGAAACTCCCTCTTTCCGATCAGGTATGGAGAATGCTTTGTTTCATAAATGGAAAGAAAAAGGTATTACACGATTAGGGGATATTATACAGCATCAGGAAAGGACATTGATGACTTGGGATCAGGTGGACGAGACATATGGCTTAGGACACCAACAAACCTTTCAATATATACAAGTTAAAAGCTTTTGTAGAGCCACAGTAGCTAATCTGAGCACCTTAAGAGAATCGGATGATTTCAGGGAATTATGCAAAATTGAGGGGTCTAGGGGCCTACTGTCTCGGATATATTGTATTCTTCGTAGGGTGGATACAGCAGGGTCGGTGCAGACCATGTTCAAAACTTGGGAGTCTCAGTTACAGGATACAGATATCACTCGGAAGATTATGAGAGGTATGGAGGTGGTGAGGAAGGCCACAACCAACGTGCAATGGAGAGAGATTTTATTTAGAATCGTCCACCGGGCTATATATGCTTTTAATATCCCTTATAAATCTAAATCAGAATACCTGACGGCATGCCCAAAATGTGGTCTAGACAAGGCAGATTTGTTTCATTGTCTTTGGTTGTGTCCGGAAATCCAACGCATGTGGAAATCTGTTATAGGGGTGATTGGGAACTTATGGAACATTAAGATCCCATTGTCACCTCAAAGTCTTCTGTTCCATCATATAGTTAAGGACTCCAACAAGGAGGAATCAAGAGAAGTCCTGGTAGCGGACAAGGGGCTACACGTCTTATTGCTAGCAGCAAAACGCTGCATCTTGAGACACTGGATTAAGTCCTCGGTCCCGGAGGTAGCAGAAATCATCGAGTGTCTCAGAGACATGTTTTTCATAGAAAAAATAGCAGCGGAAAGAGACAAGGATAGGTGCGTTGGGTCGTTTATAAAAAAAATGGAAACCTTATATATCTAACACTTTTAGTGATAGGGAAATAAAGGAAATGATGGAACCTTTCAAATACACAGAGTATTATTTGCGAGAGCAACTTAAGGGTACACTAGGATGCTTAGATATTGACGCTAGAGGGTAAGGGAGCACCGGCGGGGTTAAGTTTACAGTTGGGGGGGGGGGGAGGGGCTTTTGGTTTTACGGGGAGAAAATAAAAAACAACCCAGAGGCTAACAGATCATTTAGACGTGTATATTGTAAATTACTCTTTGTAAAACTATTTTCAATCTTGAATGTATTTGTACTTTACTTGTTATGCTTCTGTGTAATAAATATTAAAAAAAAAAAAGCAGTGAAGACACTAGCTGCCTGAGAGGAAAGGTGATGTCTGAGCATGTGCGGAAAGATGGAGGAGCTCTAGACACTGGTCACACCCCCTATACACTATAGATCATGAAGGTAGCAGCTAAAACAAAAACGGCACAGAATTTTTAATAATGATGAATGGTGAAAATGTTTATTATTTCATTTTTAAGCTTACCACGTCTATTTTACTTTGTGGCAAAACCCCTTTACATAAACAAGAATGTAGATTAAATTTGGTTTTATATTTGAATCCAAATGTATAGCACAACAGAGCCGTAGACTATAAACAGGAAACCGTAGCTCATAATCCATACTGTTTTGTGTGTCTTACTTTTAGCACCGTTCACACGGTTATTTGCCGACGATTGGGCGCCGTAGTTCCGCGCCGGATTTGCGCTTCAATAACGGCCAATACTCGGAGTCCATTACGGTAATCCACTGCTCTCATGATAAAGTGGAAATCTGTCGCTCCTCCCCGCTCGGCAAATCCGTCGGGCGGGGAGAAAGTGACATGCACATTATTTACGGCGCGGACGCGCCGTAAACAATGCATTGTCTATGGGGCCGGGAGCGGGCCCCCGCCGCGCTCCGCCCCCGTCCGCCCGTAATTAAACGGCGTTTTGTGCGCTCAATACGGCGCACAAATCCGCCGTGAATAAGCCGTGTGAACACGGCCTAACACCTGTTAACAAGAAGTTCATTTTTACACCTGCATATTTCAGTTGGCATATAACATCACTATTAGTAAGCCAATACCAGAGGCGGGATAAATAAATCCTACTTGCAAAACACTAATGCAAAGTGCTGAACAAAATACTGTCTTAACCTTACAGTTCACTTTTTTTTTTGCGACATTACAAAAGGAAGTTTCTAAACCTTATGTAATGTAAAAACAGAAGGTCCCTTTGTAAAAAATAAAACTTCAGAATAAATATGGTTATAGTTACCCGTTTCAAATCTATTTCTTCAAGTTTCTCTTTTTTAATTTGCTCTGTATAGGCCACTTGCTGTTGCAATTTGGATCTAATAAAAGAGAATGATAAAACAGTTATTCAAATGCATTTCTTATCAGCCATACACAGTTACATATATTTATCACTTGTGGTAGCTCACTGCTTCTGGACTAATAAAGCTCTCTTTGAGCTCAATGGTAGCTGTAAAATCTGTGCCCAAGATACTCCCTCCCCCTAGTGGTTGCTTACAGCAAAATAATTCATCATTTATCTGTATGGGTACATTCACAAGGCTGATTTGCAGTGCTGAAAATTTCAGAGCTGAATCAGTGTGGTAGCTACATCTAAAATCCACACGTGCATTTAATGCCGATTTTCAGCCTCCTGTTTCATATAACGTGTGGTGAGGATTTAGCGCGGAATCTGCCTAAAGAAATGACATGTCAATGAAAATGTTCAACACTGAAAAGAAATCAGCATTGTGTGCGCGCAACAGCTCAGCTTTCCATTAGAAAAAATGTACAGTGGATTGTGAACATATCCTAAGGCTATGTTCACACGGCTTAATTGCGGGGTGTATAGGACGCCCCGCAATTACGCCGGGTGTTTGGGAAGTCGCGCTGAGCGGCGCGGCCGGCCCCATAGACTGTCATTACTCATGTCACTTATCATTAGACATGTCAATTATCTCCCCGCGCGTACAATACGATCGTATTGTATGAGCGGGGAGAGGAGGCGTAATCCATAGTTCTCTATGAGAACTATGGATTACCGTAATGATTGGGGCGCATTTCGCTCGTATTAGAGAACAGTACGCCGTGAAACACGTCTCGAAATGCGCCCAAAATAAGCCGTGTGAACATACCCTAAGGCTGAAAATCTCCATTGCAGTAAAAGAAGAGAAAGGCACAACGGAAGCATGGAAAGGAAGAGGGGCATGGAAGCAGTACTAAAACAGCTGGACCGCACATGGGGAATGTAGATAAGCTCTGTCCTAAGAACAGGTCAAAAGTAGGTATAAGCAGGGCTCCCTTGCTTACATTAACCTTTGAAAAGTTGAAATTTTAAGCAAAGTTTGACCAAAGTTTTATTTCAACTACCCCATGAATGAGTGCTGATGGCATGGTGTATACTGGAGGAACCACTGTAGCTAATAAGTGTTTCTGCCTGTACTGGCAGCAGTGCCCAAGCAAGGGTATATACATATGCAAGAGATTCATTGCTGAAAAACTGGCTGTGACTGAAATCCATTATACATATAAATGGAGATGTTTCTTCAACATGTGGATTGATATACTGAAGCCCCATTTAGTGAAATGGGCAAGTTCAGAAATTTCTACAACAAATCAGCCGTAAAAAAATCTAACTTAAAGTGGTTTTGCCACAATATAATGTTGACGTGGGATCCTCCAAAATGGGTATTTAATCACTTTTCTAAATCTATGTGATTACAAAAAGTGAAGCCTCTGAGAGCTACAGCATTGCTGCCCTTTTAGTTTCCTGACAGTTTACATTAGACACGACCAGGACACTGACAGTAGCTGATCTGGCCGTGCTTGCGTGTTTGCACTTCTTATCTGATGACAGGGAACATGAACGAGCTTTTAAAGGGACTGGGGAGAAGTGCAGTGTATGAGGCTGTCTGCTGTATAGAGAATCCACTGGTTGTAATGTAATTATTTGAGTAAACATTGCAGACGCTCCCTGCTTCCTGGCTCTCTGCTCACCCCCCCTCCCTTTCCCCCCTCCATGACGCTGCATGCTGAGTTTATCTTCTCTCCTGAGCAGATAAGAGGTAAGGAACTCACTTCTTGGCAAAACCCCTTTAAAGGGAACCTGTCAGGTGGATTGCGCTGCCCCATCTGATAGCATGATGTGATAGCAGCGATAGAGGGGGAGAAAGTAAGTTCTGTGATATATAGAGTTATAGGATAAGAGGGAGAGAAGCTGAGTTCTGTGCTATATAGAACCCTATATATCACAGAGCTCAGCTCCTCTCCCTAAATCGTATAACACTATATAATTTCAAATTGTGCAGGAACAAATTCTTGTGTAGTATTTTAGCACCACTGGCGTAGAATATAAAATGTTAAATCTTGCTCACCTGAGCTGGTTGTACATGGATATGGTACAACACATCTAATCGCTTGGATTCCAAGATCAATATCAGGCTGCCATTTGTTTTTTAAATATTGCTTTTTAAGTGCCAGTAAACTGACACACTAACACACAAATTGTGAAGTGTCAGTTTTATAATTAGTGCATGCAGTCTTGGCGCCTAAGGGGCCGTTCACACGGCACAGGACAAATACGCCGGTTGCCAGGTATTTCCTGTTTGCGGCCATGCCCAGGCAGCGGGGGTGGGGCTTTTCTCTGTGTTGACGGCGAAATGCCCCCACCCATCCCCCTCATTGAGATGCACATCTTCCGTCCGGAAACCGGACGGAAGAATGTGCATGTTCAATGTTTTGTCGCCGGTCCGCCGGCGACAAAACCGCCGGGTGGAAAACCCGTGCAGTGGGGACTGCTGCACGGGGTTTTCCATAGAGCACAATTGTGCTCAGTTACGGCCGGTTTTGCAGGCGGTCTGAAAAACCGCAAACCGGATGAAAACCCGTGCCGTGTGGACATGCCCTAAGAGCTTCCGGTAGGATTTATTCTTATTTTTTCAAAAGGTGTCACATAACCCTACATCACAGAGCTCATCTTCTCTACCTCTATCCTAGTGTAGTGCTATGTAGAATGTATAACTCCATGTACACAGAACTGCCATTAAAAGACATATTCACCACATTAAAGCCACCTAACCTTAAGCTAAGAAGTTCTCTTCTGGCAGATTCCTCTGCCGATTGTGCAATGCGCAGTTTTTCCTCCAGATGACTGATTTCAGAGCTTTTATGTTGCTCTTGTTCCGCTTTATACTTTTCTAGTTCAGCCACTCTGTTTTCCAGTTCAAGCCTAATCAGTTTAAAAAAAACACAAAAAAAAAAAAGCGCACATGTGAATGAGTAGGCCGTAGGACAAATGTGATCTAGTAAAATGCAAAAATATGTACAGCCCACCTTTCATCTTGAATTGTGGCAATTTGCTGAAATCCAGCTTCTTTAGCGGCCTGAACTTTACGTATTAATTCTCGTTCCTTTTCACTAAGTAAATCTTTCTGTTGTTCCATTGATGCCTTAAGGATTTCATTTTCAGTTTCTATGGCTTAATATAATTCATAATGCTTTAAAAACAACTTAAAAAATACATATAAATGCTTTAGTAACATATAGAGACTTAAAGGGGTTTTGCCACGATGTAATGTTGATGTGGGATCCTCCAAAATGGGTATTTAATCACTTTTCTAAATATGTGCGATTACAAAAAGTGAAGCCTGTAAGAGCTACAGCATTGCTCAGTCCCCCTTAGTTTCCTGAAAGTTTAAATTAAACACGACCGGGAGCTGATCTGGCCGCTTGTGTGTTTGCACTTCTTATCTGATGACAGGGAACATGAAGGAGCTTGCAAGGGGCTGGGGAGAAAGTGCAATGTATGAGGCTGTCTGCTGTATAGAGAATCCACTGTTGTAATATTATTTGAGTAAACTTTATAGACGCTCCGTGCTCCCTTGCTCTCTGCTCACCCCCCTCCCTCTGACCCCAGCAGCCCTTCATGACTCAGCATGCTATGTTTATATTCTCCATTGAGCACATAAGAGGTAAGGAACTCACTTCGTGGCAAAATCCCTTTAAGATGATTTGTTCACAAGACCTACTCAGTTATGATCAATTACTTTCACAACACAGAATTTTTCACTTTTCACTTTGGCCACTAAGCCTAATAATTGTCTGACACTTCCTGTTCTGTTTAGAGAGCTTTTCAGCAGTGTGCTCATTATCAGTAAAAGCAGGGTCAAACTGAAAGGAGACACCATTGTGTACAGATAACACAGAATCCACCAGTCACAAGAGGAGATGTCATAGCTCCCCCCTCTCCCCTCCCTTCACAGTGAAAACTCTCCTATAGAAGTCTATGGGACAGAATCTGTCTTAAGAATCCTATGTGCATGATGCTGCTATAAAGTATCTCTCTGACTGCTGTTAAGCAGTGCAAGCAAGAATGTCTTCCCCACAATCATATATAGATGGCCGAATTGAGAAATCTACAATGAGGAAATAAAAACGACTGAGGGGAAAAGAATATGGATCAGGGGCTTGATTTAATAAGTAAAAAAAAAAATTGGTGACAGATTCCCTTTAGATATCTATATATCCTTCTATATTTAAAACCCTTTATTTTTTACTGTCATTTTATAGACTTCTCTCCAAATCTTCTCCGGAGATTGTCCACTCAAAGAGGAAAGGCAATATGTAAACGGGGTACTTAAAATCTAAAACAGGAACAGCTGGTATTATCAGGCCTTTGTGGAGCATCAAATTCACCACTGATGCAACGTACAGTCCAGCAATAAAATACAGGTGTTTAATGTTAGACATCATTATTAAAAAATGAAAATTACATGATAAATGAGCAATACAAAATATCACATAAGGAATAGCAAGGAACAAAAATGTATATAAGTTATTGTTAAAGCTACAAGAACTCTTTTACCATCAAGTTGACCTTGAATCCTGTCCTTCTCTTTCTCTGCATCATTCTTTGTTCTCGCAGCTTCTAATTTTATATTGTCCAATTCAATTTTTTGGGAATGTTTGAGCTCATCAATCTAATGTTAAGATAATAAATACAAATCTATTAAAAGCTGAGGATTAAGCATAGCAAAGTAAGGCAAGACTGAAAAGGACAAAAAGGCAGTGAAATTTACCATCTCTGTTAAGGTATGTTCACACTGTTTTTTTCATGCTTTTCCTGGGGTGTATTTTGTGTAGAAAAAGACTCTAAATAAGTGCCCAAAATGCCTATAGAACAATTCACATGGACTACAATGCAAAATCAGCGTCGTTGTTTATATGACGCCGATTTTACTCTGACATGGGCAGTCCGCGTTGTTTCCTTGTTCATGTTCCGTGCTTGAAGGAATGGAATTTGGAGGAGGAAACAAACGCATTCTCCTGTGAGGGTATGTTCACATGGCCAATTTGGACGCTTGTTTTCCAGCATCCAAATCAGCTGCAAATACTTGTCTGAAAATTGCCTCTTATGTAGCAGTTTTCAGATAAGGATTTGACTTGGGTTTTGAGATGCGTATTTTTTGGCGCTTTTTTTTTCCCTCAACAATCTACAAGTTGACAATTGGTTAAAATTAACCCCATGAGCGGTTTTTGGACAAGTCAAAAACGCACTGCACATGTGTGAGGAGTTTTGAATCATGATTCGAAACTCTTCATCGTTTTGTGTGGGCATTTTACTCGTGGAAAACACCTCAAGAATTGAAATGTCATTTGCATTCCAGCACTGGAAACAGGAAACATAAATTATTTGGAAGCTTTTTATAGCCGTTTTTGGTGCTATTTTGAAGGCAGAATCCATTGCGAAACTGCGCTGAAAACAGCATGAACAAAAATATGTGTACATACCCTGACAGGGAGAGAAGAGAAGGCCACTGTCAAATACCTCTGACAGTGTGTTTTGTTTTCCTTAGACATAAGTATCAAGTGTTGATATTAGACTTACCTTATTCTTCTCTCACCTGACGTAATCTGTCAGGAGGCGCCATACACATCACACAGTCAGACATAACTGCCTAAATCGGCAAGTTAAGATGACTTTTTCATGAATGTGTACAGGAGTGCATTAACAAAATCGCTCCAACAACTGTGTAAGCTACATATGTTGCTAGCGGCTTTAAATAGATGGTGGGACAGTGTAGAAAGTTGGTGGTCTGGTTACCACGATATCAGAAGCCTTTCCTGCATCAAGATGAGCCGGAGAGACTTCTAGAGCCACATGTATGAAACCGTTTATGTCTAAAACTCACTCTTTTGCCCATAGTAACCTATAGGCAAAAAAAAGTTGCGTTTTAGACCTAAACAGGTTCATACATGTTGTCCCTAGTGTCATTTGGTCAACTAAGCTACTGGTGAGAAATGTCTCACCATAATTCGAGGTACACTTGAAACATTAGGACTGTGAAAGGAAGGTTAAATGACAACTAAACACTCCAATGCGTAAAGCAAACCGGTCAGATGATTTTTGCTGAAAGCAGAATATAAAAGAGGGAGAGAAGCTGAACTCTGCGACAAATGGGTTTACATGGTTTGGAGCAGAATTTCTAAGTAAAAAGCAGAGTAAGGCTATGTCCACACTGCACAGGATTACGATCGTATCTCCGGCGCTTTTCGTTTTTTAAAAGCGCCGGAGATCCGATCGTCCGTGCGGTCCCATAGCCGGCAATAGAAACGACGAGTTGCTGTCTACACGGCGGGTCTGTTCTCTGCCCGGCTGTGGGCAGCGGCGTATTATACAACATGTTGTATAATACGCCGATGCTTCTCGTCTTCTTGACGTCTTCCTATACAATACTATTGTATGGGGGACGTCGGGAAAACGAGAAGCGGCCGCGGCTTTTGCACAAAGCGTGACAAAAGCCGCGGTCCTGCATCAGAGAAAGAACGGCCGCTTTTGGGGCCATTTTTTCTCTGATGCAGTGTAGACATAGCCTAAATCCTGTCAGCAGGGTCCAAGATTACAAGTTCTTCTGTTACTGAAAGAGTGGTGTGAAAAAGAGATGCTGAAAATGACTGGAGGAAGAACGAACATTACTTATCACTGCCATCTCGCCTCCTGCATACTCTTCAGTAACCCAAAGTATGATACAGTAACTTTTCTTTATGATATCACTCAACTCATCTGTACCAATAACAAAGGATATAACAAAGCACGCATATCTATGAGCATTTTTAGAGCACATAGGAGGGATAAAGTGCCCCTCTATTAACCAGAGTGGGGGAGCATTCTGTAGTGGCTGCTTATTCTGTAGTGGAGCCCTTATCCAAATGCAGCTCCCACTAAAGGGGACATGTCTGATTGGCCTGCAGTAATGGCTGATTGGGGACTTGACCCCAATGTTGATTGGTGAGGAGATAATCCCTTTAAGCTTTAGCTCCAAAAAATGTTTGTGGCAGATATCCTTGGGCTTATTCTTAAGCTGTCTCTATGCAATGCTCAAAGTTTCTCTCCGCTCTTGCTTTTACACAGATCTTTTAGATCTCTAGCTCTACTTAATAAAAACGGCTTTACACCCAATTCTAGCTGCCCAAGATGTAATACACCTGATGCACACATCATGCACATGTTATTGGAATATTCTGGCATAGGGGAGTTCTGCATCTTATTTCCATAATGTGCCATATTGTGTTACCCTCAGAACCTTTGATATACAGTGCCTTGTGAAAGTATTCGGTCCCCTTGAACTTTTCAACCTTTTACCAAATTTCAGGCTTCAAAACATAAAGATATCAATTTTTTTGTGAAGAATCAAGAAGTGGGACACAATTGTGAAGTGTAACAAAGTTTATTGGATATTTTAAACTTTTGTAAGAAAAAAAATTAAAAACTGAAAAGTGGGGCGTGCAATATTATTTGGCCCCTTTACTTTTAGTGCAGCAAACTCACTGCAGAAGTTCAGTGAGGATCTCTGAATGATCCAATGTTCTCCTAAATGACGGATAATAATAAATATAATCCAGCTGTGTGTAATGAAGTCTCCGTATAAATGCACCTGCTCTGTGATAGTCTCAGGGTACTGTTTAAAGCGCAGAGAGCATCATGAAGACCAAGGAACACACCAGGCAGGTCCGTGATACTGTTGTGGAGAAGTTTAAAACCGGATTTGGATACAAAAAGATTTCCCAAACTTTAGACATCCCAAGGTGCACTGTGCAAGCGATCATATTGAAATGGAAGGAGTATCAGACCACTGCAAATCTACCAAGACCCGGCCGTCCCTCTAAACTTTCATCTAAAACAAGGAGAGGACTGAACAGAGATGCAACCAAGAGGCCCATGATCACTCTGGATGAACTGCAAAGGATCTACAGCTGAGGTGGGAGAGTCTGTCCATAGGACAACAATCAGTCGTACACTGCACAAATCTGGCCTTTATGGAAGAGTGGCAAGAAGAAAGCCATTTCTCAAAGATACCCATAAAAAGTCTTGTTTAAAGTCTCCCACAAGCCACCTGGGAGACACCAAACATGTGGAAGAAGGTGCTCTGGTCAGATGAAACCAAAATAAAACTTTTTTGCCACAATTTAAAACGATATATTTGGCGTAAAAGCAACACAGCTCATCACCCTGAACACACCATCCCCACTGTCACACATGGTGGGGGCAGCATCATGGTTTGGGCCTGCTTTTCAGGGACAGGGAAGATGGTTAAAATTGATGGGAAGTTGGGTGGAGCCCAATACAGGACCATTCTGGAAGAAAAACGGTTGGAGTCTGAAAAAGACCAGAGACTGGGACGGAGATTTATCTTCCAACAAGACAATAACCCCAAACATAAAGCAAAATCTACAATGGAAGGTTCACAAATAAACGTATCCAGGTGTTAGAATGGCCAAGTCACAGTCCAGACCTGAATCCAATCGAGAATTGTGGAAAGAGCTGGAAACTGCTGTTCACAAACGCTCTCCATCCAACCTCACTGAGCTCCAGCTGTCCCAAGGACGAAGAAGGAAGAATTTCAGTCTCTCATGTGCAAAACTGATAGAGACATACCCAAGCGACTTGCAGCTGTAATCGCAGCAAAAGGTGGCGCTACAACGTATTAACTTAAGGGGCCGAATAATTTTGCACGCCCACTTTTCAGTTTGTTTGGTTTTTTTACAAAAGTTTAAAATATCCAATAAATTTTGTTCCACTTCACAATTGTGTCCCACTTGTTGTTGATTCTTCACAAAAAAATGTAAATTTTATATCTTTATGTTTGAAGCCTGAAATGTGGCAAAAGGCTGAAAAGTTCAAGGGGCCAAATACTTTCGCAAGGCACTGTATGTGCTTAGGTGCGTCGAGGGTAAAATACCAGATTCCCCTACCTCCTGGATGATTTCACACATTATTTATGGCTAAAGAACTTATTGCTTTCCGCTAGATGTAGCCTGTTCTACTTCTATGTGGAGAATACACTAACAAACTGAATAATATATGTTCAGAGAAGGGTAGATACCTGCAAAAAAAATGCTCTCAATTAATGTGGCCAGTGGCTGGATTTTCCTGGTCTGCCCTCCAGTATTTTAGTGGGAGAGTGAATCTCTCCTGGGTTGAGATGACATCAGCATGTTCTATATAATGGATACTATGGGCGATATGTATGAACAGGGCAGAATTCTGGCCTTAAAAAGCTGTAGTAGACCAGTTCTATAGATGTATGAACAGGTGCACTCCAAACTTTGGCGCACTTTTTAGCATGTCGCACCACATTAGTAGAAGTAGAAACATTTGATTCTTTGATGCAGGACAGTTAGAACAGCCAGACTTGTTGTATTGGACCTAGACTGTGCCTGTATGTATGAACTGCAGAAGAACAGATCCATACATTCTGGGCCAGTTTATACTACCTTAAAGCATTTTAGAATTGGTCTATCAGTGCCAGAATTCATACATGTCACCCTATATACTTGTGAATGGCCTTTACGGTTTCTCATTTTTGAAGTAAAAAATCTGTTGAAATCCCTAAAATTAATTTGTAGAGAGCCTCCTACTATTAGATAGTGCATTTGGACCTTCTACAAGGAGTAGGTGGGAGGGTGTAGTGGCTTGTTTAAGGTCTATGTAAATTTCTTATACTCAAATGTACAATCACCTTTTTGTTCATCTCTTATATTTGTATATGTATCTATTCCTGTAAATTGATATGAACTGACTCAAAAAAATTTATAAAAAAAAAAGGGGAAAAAAAATGCTATTTACGATGCTTACTCTGCTAGTGAGAAAATGAACCTCTCTCTCGGCTTTGTGCAGCTTCTTAGTTAGGACGTCATTGTGTTCCATGGCTGCCTGTAGCTCATTCTCCAAACGTTCATGTTGCAGTTTTAAAGACTGCTTCTCAGCCTGTAAAAGGTAAATGTACATGATGAAGACCAGTTCTCTAGTACATATTATTCCTGTTATAAAGTTTGAGCCTTCTAGCTGAATTGGCTCAGCATAACAAAATCCCTGCACTTCTATAGTAATTAATACAATTCTATAATTTGGAAAGTATTCTCAAGGTGAACTACTACAGCTTGAATGTAAGACTAGGCTAAGACGGAGCATATCCGAAATGCATCAGCCTGGAGTAAGTGGCTGACTGTGTGCGCTGCACTTTTTGTCTAAGAAATTGGATATATTTTTTTAAATGCATTTTTTGGGAAATAAAGAGTCTTTTTAATTTTTAAATCAACATTGTAGAGAAGCTGGCATATTTCTTCTATTTTAATTTAAAACGCAAGGGTAGATTTAGTCTAAAAACATGCCGATTCCTTCTAAAATTGACATTATACCATGCACCAGTTTTAAGTGAAGAAGACAAGGAGCAGATTTATAAACACTGTAACTCTTAGGCTATGTTCACACTGCTTATTTCGGGGGGTATTTGCGGAAATATGTTTCAAATACGTGTTACGTATTTCGCGTCGTAAATACATTCCCCATTCTTTACTATGGGGATTTACGTTGTTAAATATGCCTCAATCAGTGACAGGGGACTAAATATTACGATCGTATTTACATGGCGAAAATACGTCGCGGAAATATGCCTCATGTGAACAACGAGGCGTATTTTACATTGGAATCAATGCTAATCTAATTGTTTATTATTTGAAACCTATTTCGGGACGTAATTACGTCCGCAAATACGCCCCACAATAAGCCGTGTGAACATAGCCTTAGACAGCATAAAGTTAGACTAAACAGTCTTACACTGTGCCACATTTATCATAGTGTTCATAAATCTGGCACAGGTTAGAACTGTCTGGTCTAACTTTACACCTTTTTTAAGCTGGCTTACTCATTTTTTGGCATATGGCATCACATGCTAAGACACAACCTCTTTTCACAAGGCCATGTCCCTTTTATCAGACAAGGTGCAGAAGTGTCTACAAACTGCCTAAAACACATCATGTATGCCATTTGTTTGCCGAAAATAGTGCCAGAATTCTGGTGCAACTGACTTGATAAGTGTACTCCACTTTCTTCCAGATAACCATATTGATTAAAGCCATCTCGTGCTGCAGAATTCAATCCATTAGCCACAGCTCTCTAATTTGTAGACCGTGCCTTGTCTACTTAGATCCTAATTGGTGCTTTGTAATACTTTACTTCTCCTGCAGCGTCTGTTAACACAGTACAAAAAATAACAACCTCAAGAGATCGAAGAGTTGCTTGAGCCTCGGTCATCTGTCGTACTTGTATCCTCTGGACATTTTCTGCTTGTGAGCCATAATGCTCTCTCTCTGCTCGCAGCTCTTTCACCTCAGCTTTCAAATCCTCTACTTTTTGGCATAATAAGACCTTCTCCCCGACTAAAGCCTCCAATTGTTTGTTCTCTCTTGAAGAATCAATACTTATTATCTGATTACGAAGCTCTTCTTTATCTTTTTCAAGCTGTGCAATCTACAATTAAAAATATATCAGAAAAGTGATTAAACACTATTAGAAATTCTGTATCATATAAACTCTGTACACAATAATAAATTTACGGGTGTGGCAGCCTTAAAGGGAACCTGCCAGGTGGTTTATGGCACCCTACCTGAGAGCAGGATGTGATCGAGGAAGATAAGTGGAGCTCTGGGAAATATAGGGTTATATGATTTGGAGCAGGATTTCTAGGTAAAAGGCAGAGGTAAAAAACAAAAACTGAAAGTACTGCTGACTCCGCCCACATACAGTGATTGACAGTTTGCTCTGTTCATACACACTATAACAGGGAAAGCCGTCAATCACTGTATGTGGGCAGGGTCAGCAGGACCCCTACTGTCCCTTAAATGACAAACTCCCGTTTTTCTTTAGGTCAACAGAAATTGTTTTAAAGTACACTGTGCTGCCAGTAATTTGGATTACCTGCACTTACATATATGATTTCTGGGTGATACAACATTCTCTGTTGTGTCACATAACCTGCACTCTACATAGCTGTAAAACACTGTGCTTTTCATTCTGACAGGAAGTCTGTTTCTCTAGGCATTTCTATGATACAAACTTTGAACCTCCCATAGGAATGCATAGAGTGTCACTGCTGGGTCTCACATGTGATCTTCTTCATGATGCGTGAAGATCACATGACTTAGTGGCAGCAGTGAGAAATCTTGTATTCTGCTGCAGGTAAGCAAAATTGCACTACTGTGCAGCTAGAAGCAAAAAAACTGGAGTGGTTTTATATGCAATCCTATCAATATTTCTCTGCTTTTTATTAAGAAATCCTGGTCTAAATCATATCACCTATATATCACAGAGCTCAGCTTCTCTCCCTCTATCATATAACCCTATATATCCGAGCTCAGCTTCTCTCCCTCTATCATATAACCCTATATATCACAGAGCTCAGCTTCTCTCCTCTATCATATAACCCTATATATAACAGAGCTCAGCTTCTCTCCTCTATCATATAACCCTATATATCCAATGTGCAGATGCAGTATCCAAAATTTATATGGATAAATATAACTAGGAGAAAGCAGAAAGGCGCACTATTCTAGTGTAGCAAGTTGATATATTGTTCTCCAAAACACAAATTGGTGCGCTCACCTGAAATGGTTGTACAAATTCATTGTACAACACATATATACGTTTAGAAGCTCCCCAAATGGTGGGTCCGGCTGCTGTACTCCCAATTTCTTTCCTCCAGTGGCACAAAGCGTCGGGAAGATGAATATAAAATTTATAGAAAATCAAACCTCCTTTAAGGAGTTATCAGCCCCTGCTTCTAGCTAAACCAACAACAAAACTGACATAACCATAAAGGTTATTTTAAATGCCAGCGGTATTTATTAAAAAATTTAAATACAATTAAAATACTACTCTACGCGTTACGCATGCTCTCATGGTACGCTTCTTCAGGAGAAAGCTGCCTGATGAAGCCGAGCACGTGAATCGGCGAAACGCGTTGCATCTGTCTCCTCTTTTTACAGACTTATTCAAAAGGTCTGACTTATTTTATAGCTTAATCAGTGGTTATATTTATTTATTTAAGGATAAATCCCTTTTTTGGGATTTACCCCTTATTTTATTCGGCACTGCCATCACTAATATCGAAAGAGCTAGACCCTTGCTATCTCCTGAAATTTTCTTTTGCCATACAAAAGTAAAATTGAATTGCATATAACACTTATAATCACAGAAGCTCGCCCCTCTCCTCAAACATATAACCCTATATATCACAGAGCTCAGCTTCTCTCCCTATAATATAACCCTAATCCCAAGAGCTCAGCTTCCTCTCCCTCAAATCATATAACCCTAATATTTTCCAGAGCTCAGCTTCTCTCCCTCTATATATAACCCATATATCACAGAGCTCAGCTTCTCTCCCTCTATAATATAACCTATATATCACAGAGCCCCGCTTCTCTCCCCTCTATCATTAACCTTATATATCACAGAGCTCCGCTTCTCTCCTCTATCATATAACCCTATATATCCGAGAGCTCAGCTTCTCTCCCTCTATCATATAACCCTATACACTGTATCACAGAGCTCAGCTTCTCTACCTCTATCATATCCTGCTCTCAGATAAGGCTGCATAAACCACCAGATAGGTTCTCTTTAAACATGGAAATGTTAATTACTAACATAGTAAATGTTAAGCATAGGTAGAACTATCACTATGTACTCAATAGTACAGTTATAAGTTGCCAAAAGCAAGTAGGAGGGAAGGATTACGTTCAGTGAATGAAGATTTTTCAGAAAAAAAAAAAGCTCTCACTAGAGTTCCATATAAGGCCATTAGGCCGATACTGCAGACCACAGTCTAGCTATCATGAACTATGCCAGTTATCCTGGGTACATATCACTTAAATCTCAGATAAACTGATAGATACCCACTTCAGGGGAAGGACTACCAGCAATTGTTGTCCAGTAGGATATGCATACCAATTACATGTGACATAAATGAATACTTTTTAATTGATTTTGTTTCTTTTTGTAAATGCATAACACTAACTAGACATAGGAATATTAAGTATTACCAGAGCTTCATATTTGATCCTGTGTTCTTCCAACATTCGAGGTTGTTCTTCCCTTTGGTGTTCAAACTGAGATGTAAGGATACCATTTTCATATCGAAGTTTGTTATATTCGCCTCTGTATTTTTCAACTTCCTGCAAATTTAAAATACACAGTCGTTAAAAGAAGTAAAAAAATTCCATACAAACAGCCTGAAAAAGTTCTAGCATGCCAGATTAAAAGGGGTTTTCCCCACCGCAAACATTTATCTATCCACAGGATAGGTGATAAATGTCTGATTGTTGGGGGTCCTACTGCTAGAACCCTCTCAGATCACTAAAGGAGGGCGACAATTTAAGTCCTCATTTGCACAGCAATGAAGAGATTTAACACAGCAATGGTCTAACATGCGCACTGCTACTCCACTCAAAGACTATGGCACTGATAAAAAAAAAAAAGCTGACCCCCAGCAGACATTTACCATTTATTCACTAGATAGATTGATAAATGTGTATGGTAAAAAAAAAAAAAAAACACCTTCAAGTTGATACACAAAATCACCTTTTCCTGCACCACTGGTAGGTCAACCTAATGAGGGATTATGGACATTGTAGAGGAGGTACCTTATGTTTAGTCAGGATAAGCAAGAAGGTGCTGTAAAGGGGACCTGGTATGACCATGTAATGCATTTTCTGTTTACATCGGACTGCCGCAGTTTAGGGTTGTGCAGCACAACATAGAGCTAAACATACACTTAAATATATATATCTCATAAGCAGTGCAGTACTGCCATGTAAATATGGAAGAGAAGCAGCTTGTGCATCCAATAAAGCCTAGTGGGATTTCAGGATACCTCAACTGCCATCTGAAACTATAGTCCCCTCAACAGAAGTCTGCTGTACTGGACAGTCAAAAAACCAATATAAGCTTTGTACCCTAAACTTTCTAATAAATAAAAACCTGGCAAAATGTATCAATTACAATCATTTTAAGTCCACGGCTGGATACCTCATTTAATCTTTACATATAACTCGGAGAATCTAGTGTCAAATACATAGCTTTATTTTCTGTGGAATCTAAGGGATGTTTCCAGCATTTCGACAGGATACGCCATAAGAGTCTGATAGCAGAACATAAAGAAACACTTGGGCCATGTTCACACGGCTTATTTTGGGACGGATTTCAGTCCGTAATTCGCGCCGTACTGCTCGAATTTCAGGCTCAAATCCGTCCCAGTCATTACAGTAATTAACAGTTCTCATAAAGAACTATGGATTACGTCTCCTCTCCCCAAATACGGCGAGCGGGTAGATAAGTGACATGTCAATTATTCACGGCAGTATATGCGCCGTGAATAATGAAAGTCTATGGGGCCGGCGAGCTGCTAGCCCCCCGCCCCACAGCACACGGCGTAATTGCGGGGCGAAATCTGTCCTGCAATTACGCCATGAATAAGCCGTGTGAACAGATCCTTAGGGTATGTTCACACGGGCAAATTTTGGCGCCGTATTTGCGCTCTAATACGAGCGAGATGCGTGTCAAAATTACGGTAATCCATAGTTCTCATCGAGAACTATGGATTACACCTCCTCTGCCCTGGTGTACAATACAATCGTATTTTACATGCGGGGAGGTAAGTGACATGGGGAGTAATGACAGTCTATGGTGCCGGCGGGCTGCCGGTCCCCTCACGTCGCGGGGATACACGCCGATCAGCGCGACTCCCAAGCACCCGGCGTAATTGCGGGGCGTACAGTACACCATGTGAACATAGCTTAATGCGCAGTCCCCTTTCCGTTCTGTGCAGCTGAAGCACAGGTGAAGGTAAGGTGTAAGGGTATGTTCACACAATGTATTGCAGGGCGTACTTCCAAGGCGCGGGGGAGGGGGGGGGGCGGCAGCCCTCCGGCCCCATAGACATGCGTTACTCGCGGCGCATAATCGCCGCAAGTAATTGTCATGTCACTTATCTATTGTATTGTGCGAGCAGGGAGAGGAGGCATAATTCATAGTTCTCAATGAGAGCTATGGATTACCGTAATTATGGGGCGCATTTCCCCCCCGTATTAAGCGCAGTACACGGTGAAATGCGCAACAACATAAGCTGTGTGAACATACCCTAAAAAGGAAACCGGACCAATTAAACATTTATTTTACATTCTGCTATTATGCTATAAATGTCTGAGATGGTAAAACCCCTTTATGGATGCAGGTAGGGAAAAAAAGGGCTATTATTTTTAGGGATAGGAGGAGGAGTAAAGATTATACTCCCAAAAATACTGTTAATCCCTTCCCAATGCAGCCTTTTTATTTGCAGCAAAAAGTTTTTAAAAAAAATTCTACACTCACTCCAAACTCCATGCCCCCAAAATTTTAAATACAAAAAAAGTGTTGAAGGTAAGTATACTTTTTCTGATTTTAAAAATAGCTTGTGGGGATATTTTTTGATTAGCAAAAAATCACGTTAAAGGGGGTTGAGGAGGTGACAAGTAAAGCTTTATCTTTCATTAACCCCTTACCGCCGGAGGCAGTTTTGGCCTCTCTGACAGAGCTCCATTTTTTTTAAATCTGTCATGTGTCACTTTATTTGAGAATAACTTTTTGACACTTTAACCTATCCCTGTATTCAGAGATGTTTTCCTCGTGACACTTGTTCTTTAAGATAGTAAAAAATTTTTTGGGCCAAAAAATGCTTGTTTGTAAAAATATCAAATTATCGTGAAAAATGTGAAAAAATTTAAACCCAATTTCAAACTTCAAGAAAATTTTGCATGTAAAACAGATAGAATTTCCCCTCAAAAAAGCTTATAACTAGCATCTACCCTATGTCTGCTGTAGTTTGGCATCATTTTTTTTTAAATGTTTTTTTTTTTTTTTTTACGACATTAGGAGGGCTTATAAATTTAGTAGTAATTTTCACATTTTCAAGAAAATTTGCAATATACTTTTTTTGGGGACCAGCCCCCAGTTCAAACCCGTGACTTTGATTGACCTTATTTTAGATACCCCATAAATAAAACCTCTTTCTAAGAAAAACTAAAACCCCTTAAAGTATTCAAAACCGCATTTAGGAAGTTTATTAACCCATTAGGTGTTTCACAGGAATTAAAGCAAAGTGGAAGTAAAATGTCAAAATTTCACTTTTTTGCAGATTTTCAATTTTTATACATTGACAAGAATACGGTAAATGTGATCAGGGAAATACAACTTAATATTGATTCCCCAGATTCTGCCTTTTTTCAGAGATATCCCATATGTGGCCCTAGTGCATTATTTGGTCAACCACAAGCCCCAGAATAGAGGAGCACCTACTGGACTCGGGGGTCTCATTTTCATTACAATTTTATTTGGGGGCCATTTTCAATTTACGGACACCCTAAGGTTCCAAAACTCAATAAATAACCCCTAAAAAGACCCCATATTGGAAACTACACCCCTTACGGAATATATCCAGGGGTGCAGGGGATTTATATCGACCCCACAGGCGTTTCACAATTTTTTTTAGCGTTCGGCTCTGAAAATAAAAAATATATATTTTTTCCATAATCTGCAATTTTAGCTAAAAATGTTTAATTTTTACAAGGAATCTTGGAAAAAAGCCCCAAAATTGTGTTACGAAATTTTCTTCCAAGTTCGCAATACCTACATGTGGGTGTAAACTGCTGTTTGGGCGCAATGGCAGGGGGTACAAGGGAGGAGCACTATTTGCTTTTGGCGCACAGAAAATTGGTGAGGCCATGTCGCATC
Source organism: Phyllomedusa bahiana (assembly GCA_025379985.1). NCBI lineage: Eukaryota > Metazoa > Chordata > Amphibia > Anura > Hylidae > Phyllomedusa > Phyllomedusa bahiana. The sequence goes on from JAODAL010012337.1 coordinate 60,594, forward strand.
TGCAAAGCCCCCAAAAGTACTAGAACAGGTGAAACCTTCCAGAAGTTCCCTACATTTTGGATTCAACACCCCTCAGGGACCCTCACTTAAGGGTTTATTTTGCATTTTGGGTGCACAGGGTTTCCGTTTTTCTTTTTTTAGCTTTGGGGCCCATGGAAATGGAGGGGGGAAAAATGCAGTTTCCGCCCATTGTTTTTGGGGCTTCATTTTTACAGTATTCGCCATAACGGGATAACTTTACTATGGGGGTCGGAAACAATTACAATGATATAAATTTTATATAGTTTTTTGTTTTATTACTTTTACACAATAGAAGCGAGTTTTATAAAAAGTTGCGTTTTTTATGTTGTCCTATTCTGACAGCCATAACTTTTTTAAATTTTTTTGTATATTGGAGCTGCTTGTGGGCTTGTTTTTTACGAGACGAGTTGATGTTTTTATTGGTACCATTATAGGGGCATGGATGCTTTTGATCACTTTTTATTAAGGTTTTTGCGAGGCATTTGTACAAAAATACAGCAATCCTGGTAGTGTTTTTTATTTTTATTTTTTACAGCGGTCACTGTGCGGTATAAATGACATGCTAGTTTTCCTCAGCAGGTGATACATAACAGCGATACACATTTTTTATATTTTTTTAATGTTTTACTGCTTTTACACAAAAAAAAACACTTATTTGAAAAGGAAAACATGTTTTTGCATCATCGCGGTCTGAGAGCCATAACTTTTTATTTTTCTGTTTATCGAGCTGTATAGGACTGTTTTTTTGCGGGATGAGTTAAACGTTTTTATTTGTAATATTTTTGGGGGGGCAAGTCTTTATGATAGCTTTTAAATCCGTTTTTTGGAAGGCAGGGTGAAGAAAATACTGCAATCCTAGCAGTGTTTTTTATTTTTATTTTTAATAGCGTTCACCGTGCAGTATCCGTGACAAGTTAGTTTTACTTTGTGGGTTGACACTATTACGGCGATACCCAATTTATGTAGTTTTTTTATTTGAAAAAAAATTGTTTTTATTGTGTAAAACAATATTTATGCATCGCTATTTTCTAATAGCCAGAACTTTTTAATTTTTCCGTATACAGAGCTGTGTAAGGACTTTTTTTTGCGGATGAACTGACCCTTTTAATTGGCATCACTTTGATGTTGATATGAGTTTTTGATGACTTTTTACTCCATTTTATGTGATTTCAGGATGAACAAAAAAACGCAAATTTTTGTGACGTTTTTTTGTTTTTTTTGTTTACGCCGTTCACCCTACGGGTTAATTAACATGACAGATTTTATAGGGTGGGTCCTACGCACGCGGTCGATACCAAAATATGGGTACTTTAATTATTTTTGATCTTTTTTGGGGCGATTGGCGTTTGTAAAGGGGAAAAGGGCGATGTACGTGTTTTTATTTTATTTTTTGTGTTTTACTTTTTTACACTTTTTTTTTACTTTTTTACACTTTTACCCAGGGGGGGAAATTTCATGAACGATCGTCAGATATTCATGCAATAGGAGATCAGCATACAGCTTATAGCTGTAAGCTGGTCTCCATGGCAACTGTCTGTCCACGCTGCCCACAATGCAATTGGTGGGATCGTGGGCGTCACCAGACAACCCGGATGCTGTCATTCAGCATCCGGGCTGTCTGGTAGGAGATCATACCGGCGCTGAAGTCCGTTACTGCGCCGGGATTGCGGGCAGCAGGAGTTCACTCCTGCCGCCCGCAGCTGCGATGTCCCCGACCACGATGTCGCGACATCGAGGGTTAATCTGCCGCAAACCGGGGCTCACTCCGGCCGTGGGGGGGTCGGCATGATGCCAGCGGTAATAAAATCGCTGGTTCCATGCCGCGATCTTGCGCGCTCCGCCTGTGAGCGCGCAAATCGCCTGACGTACTCATACGCAATTTGCGGGAACCCCTACCCGACATTGCCGTATGAGTACGATAAATGTCGGTAGGGGTTAATGACATAATCCCGTGTCATCCGCCTTAAACTTTATAACAAAAGTAACAGAATTATTAGGCCGGGTTCACATGGTGTATCACGGTGTGTACAGTATGCACTGCCATATGCGTTTATTGCACTGCTGAAATTACACACTCGTAAGCGCGTAATTTCAACAGCGCAAATGACACTCAATATCCCAAGGCAAATTTCTGCCTCCTCTTCTTAACTCTGTTGTGACACGTATATGCGTGAAAGAATTGACATGTCAATTCTTTCCATACGTGCGCAAATATATGATCGTAAAATACTTGTCTGACTGACGGAGCATATTTTACCATGTACTCTATGAGAAGTGTACAGTATGTTGTTTGTGGTGTAATTCGGCACCCATTCCGGCAAAATTACGCCCAAAACATGCGCCAAAATACACTGTGTAAACACCGCCTTACACTACATTATGACCCTGTCCTCTGATAATGAGAGGACTCCTGACACTTCTCTCCACAAAACAAGAGTCAGTCTTTTGTGAGGTCTCAGTGGTCAGTGCGGAAGCTTAAATTTTTTAATATTCTTTCTTATGTATTTATTTTCTTACTAAAAACAAAGAAAACCAAAACAGGATTTGAACAGATAATTTTCATATAATAAATTCCCTTTAAACACTCTGGCTTTGCCCTATCTGTAGACCCTTACAATGCAGTAAACTAAACTAATAACAGGTAACCACCTGTGTAAAATATGCCAAGGGGAAAAAAAAGACAACAAAAACAGCAAGGCACTGACCTTGAAAGCCAATATGTAGAAAAGAAAAATGTAAACATAGAGGTGGACGTACGTCATTGAGTCTGCGCATATGTTCCCGCATCGGAGCTTCTAGTTCCTGCTGTATTTGTATTTTCATCAGCTCCAGTTTCTGAGGTAAAAGTACCTAGAATTAAACACAGGTAGTGTAAGCAAGAAGAGCAATTGTTTTCACACGAGGTGTCCCATGAAAAGTATAAAAACTCAATAACATATTACACACACAGTGGAGGAATAAGTATTTGATACACTGGCGATTTTGCAAGTTTTCCCACCTACAAAGAATGGAGAGGTCTGTAATTTTTATCTTAAAGGGGTTGTCTCACTACAAGAATTGCTTTTTATGTTAACGATCTTGCAAAACCAAGTCACTTTGTAATATATGTCCATTAACAGTGTCTTACCTATTCCTAGATATCCCCTCTTGTATGGGCTGCGTCAGCTCCTCAGGTCGCTATAGCTACAGACCTGTTCGATCTCTCATAGGCTGCCAGCACTGGTTGCTATAGCTACAGACCTGGCTTCTACTGCAGCCTAGTGGAAGCCAGTAAACACGCCCCTGAATTCAAAATGTAACCAATAAAACATGACTGAGGTAAGATGAATCAATGTATTGAGACAACCCCTTTAAGTACACTTCAACTGTAAGAGGAAGAATCTAAAAAGAAATCCAGAAAATCACATTTTATGATTTTAAATAAAAAAATAGCATTTTATTGCATGAAATACATATTTGATCACTTACCAACCAGCAAGAATTCTGGCTCTCACAGACCTGTTAGGCTAAGTTCACACGGCATAATTGCGGGGCGCAATTACGCCGGGACTTCGGGAGCTTGTGCCAACTCCCGCGGGGAGTATTCGCCGCTAGTAATTGACTTGTCACTTATCTCCCCGCTCGGCGTATTGTGCGAGTGTGGAGAGGAGACGGAATCCATAGTTCTCTATGAGAACTGTGGATTACCGGAATGACTGGGACGTCTCTCCCCCCATATTGAGCGCAGTACAGCGTGTAATACGGGCAGAAATACGTCCCAATTTAAGCCGTGTGAACATAGCCTTAGGATGCTTTCACACAGCGCAGTTTTTGTGCAGATTTAACTGCGCTCCAATTAAAATGCCTTTATTACCAGAAAGCTTTTTTCACTTATCTAAGCTGTTTGGAAAGTGAGTAATCAATTAGTGTCTTTGTAATCCACAAAACTTCAAACACAGTAACTGATTACTTACTTGAAACACAACAACTTAAGACAACTGGAAGAAGCTTGCTTTTAATAAAGGCAGTTTAATTGGAGCGCAGTTAAAACCTCTCCAAAACTGCGCTGTGTGAAAGCACCCTTAGTTTTTCTTTAAGAAGCCCTCGTACTCTGCACTCATTGCTTGTATTAATTGCACCTGTTACTTGTATAAAAAAAGACACAAACTCAATCAATCACATTCCAACCTCTCGACCATGGCCAAGACCAAAGAGCTGCCTAAGGACACCAAGCACAAAATTGTAGACCTGCATGATTCTAGGATGGGCTACATGACAATAGGCAACAGCTTGGTGAGAAGGTAACTTCTGGCGCAATTATTAGAAACTGGAAGAAACACAAGATGACTGTCAATCTTCCTCAGTCTGGGGCTCCATGTAAGATCTTGCCTCGTGGGGTAATGATGATTCTGAGAAAGGTCAGGGATCTGTCCAGAACTACACAGGAGGACCTGGTCAATGACCTGAATAGAGCTGGGGCCACAGTCCCAAAGATTACCATTATTAACACACTACGCCATCATGAATTAAAATCATGCAGGGCACGCAAGGTCCCCCTACTCACATCAGTAAATGCCCAGGCCCGTTTGGAGTTTGCCAGTGACCATCTGGATGATCAAGAGGAGGCTTGGGAGAAGGTCATGTGGTCAGATGAGACCAAAATAGAACTTCCACTCAGTGTGTTTGGAGAAAGAAGGTGGATGCATAGAACCTCAATAACACTGTCGCAAACGGTGAAGCATGGGGGTGGAAGCATCATAATTTAGATTTGCTTTTCTGCAAAAGGGACAGGACGACTGCACCGTATTGAAGGGAGGATGGATTGGATCATGTGTCGCGAGATTTTGGCCAACAACCTCCTTCCCTCAATAAGAGCATTTAAGATATGAGGTGAGTGGGTCTTCAAGCAGGACACTAACCTGAAACACACAACCAAAGCAACGAAGGAGTGGCTCCGTAAGAAGCATTTCAGGTCCTGGAGTGGCCTGGCCAGTCTCCAGACCTGAACCCAATCGAAAATCTTTAGAGGGAGCTGAAATTCAATGTAGCCCAGTGAAAGCCCCAAAACCTGAAAGATCTGTAGAAGATCTGTAAGGAGGAGTGGGCCAAAATCCCTTCTACAATGTGTGCAAACTTGGTCAAGAACTACAGAGAATGTGTGACCTCTGTAATTGCAAACAAAGGTTTCTGTACCAAATATTAAGTTCTGTTTTTCTACTGTATCAAATACTTATTTCTGTCTCTCACAGTTGAAGTTTACCTACCATAAAGACTACAGACCTCTCCATTTTTTTAAGGTGTGAAAAATCACTTTCATACATTCAGGTGCATTTGATGCTGAAAAATAGATGAGAAAATGTGTGTACACACACAGCAAAATAAAGCAGAATTCCCATCAAATGAAAACAAATTTAGAAAGCGGGTGCCAGCAGTGATAGCTTTGATACAAAAAAGCCCATAAATGAATAAAAATGAGTCCACGGCACTCCAATAGAATTCAAGTAGAAAGGTGGTTTATTCCCCATGCTACAGAAACAACATTTCAGCTCCTTCACAGAGGCTTGACAAAGGCTCTGTGAGGGAGCTGAAACGTCGCTTCTGTAGCATGGGGGAATAAACCACCTTTATACTTGAATTCTATTGGAGTGCCGTGGACTTTCATATATATATTATATATATATATATATAAAATATAATTATATATACTATATTAAAAAAATAATGACAGGTAGACTATAGAATTGTAGCACCTGGCGCCTATAATAAAGATAGGTAGTATATTGTAGTGCCATTGTTTCTACTTACACATGCAGTTTTTTGTAGAAAATGAAAGGTGTAACCGAAGTTACGTTACCGTATGGGTAATGTGAACGAGGCCCAGGCCTACTGACTAAATGCCTGAAGAGGAATTAACTTACTTGAAGCTTCAATTCCTCTACTTCTCTTGTCTTATCTAGAAGTTCCCCTCGCAGTTCAGTCAGTAGGAGCTGAAATTTTTCCTGTATGTTCTGCTTCTCAGCCGACAGGTGTTTACATTCATTCTGAGACCTCATGAAGTCGGCCTGCAGCCTGCAAGAACAAGACTGTGAATATACACACACATCACATCACCAAGGTAGTGTCTATCATGACAATGTAAAGGCTGAAGATTAAAGGGGTTGTCCATGTCGTATAGGAAAAGTTATATAATGCTCTAGCAGCCCCACTGAAACAAAACAAAAAATGTAAATCCCCAATTCCAGCGCTGGCTCTCTCCAGCATGTCACTGCTGTAGCCTCTCATTTACATCACTGATTGGAAGGAAAAAGCTCTGATCTGTGATGTATGTAGGATGCACATACCTTCTTCAGGGGTGATGGCTTGTCAACAGAACACTGGAGATAGCCAGTGCTGGATCCGGGGGCCGAAGGTAGGCTGGCATAAACTTTCTTGTTTCAACCCCTTTTAATATATCAGAAACAACCCATAGCACAGACATGCAGATCTTCTCTCTGACCGAAACATGTGTTCATCTACCCTTTGTAATCACAAGTATGCCATGCACACCAGGGTATTGCAGGAAACACAGGAGAGCTGGGAGTGTACCTGGAGTGCTCCGTGTTCAGGGTTTCATAGGTGGTCCTGTGGTTTTCACATCTCATCTTGTCACTGATTAGAAGTTTATGCAGCTCCGTGTCTGTCATATGGGCACCAGGGCTGCCAATCAGCTGGGGTGGCACCGCAGGCATGGATTCCATCTTGTCTGCTGCAGGAGTGCTTGCTACCATGTAAAACACCACACAACAAACAGCAGGCAGCTGTTGATTTCTGCTTTTTGCTTCTTTTACATCATCTCCCACAGGAATAAGTTACACCTGAACCTACAAGGGAGGGGGAGAGAAACAAAGTAAAGCAAATCTGTCAGCAAACTAGGCCGCCCTATGTAATGAGCATTGTATGGGTCCAAAATATGTGATGCCAATATGAGCGATGCGATCAGATGTGTGTCAGGTGTACTCCTGACTAGGGCACTCTCTGCACCTCTCCCCATCCTAAATGAGGACTTCTTACCTTTTTAAACAGGTCTCTTTTAGGATGTACTATATAAAATACTAGCACATAGTTTTTTTTAGATCTCTGCATTAAGCTGTTCCTCTGTTATTCCTCCTGGGAATGTATGAGACAATTAACAACTGGGGATTATCCATTATCCTTGTCACATCAGATCATGTATCAGGTGTATTTCTTAGTAGTGTGCCCCCTACGGACCTGTCAGCTAATTGAACACATCTTTATTAGTATATAATTTTTTGCTAAATAAAATGATAGCTCATAAGTTCTTAGATCTCTGCATTAAATTGTTCGTCTGTTATTCCTCCTGGGAATGTATGAGACAATTAACAGCTGGTGATTAACCAATAGGGTATGTTCACACAGCTTATTTTGTTGTGCACTTTGATATGTACTTCGCCGCGTATTGCTTGTCATATGCGGCGAAATGCGCGCCGCAATTACGGTAATTCATAGCTCTAATAGAGAGCTATGGATTACACATTGTCCCCCTGCGCATAAAATACGATCGTATTGTATGCGCGGGGGAAGAATTGACATGTCAATGGTTCGCGCCGATTACGCGCCGCGAACAATGCAGGTCAATGGGGCCAGCGGGCTGCCGGCTCCCCGTGCTTTGGAAATACGCACTGATCAGCGCGTGCTTCCAAAGCACCCGGCGTATTGCGGCACGTACTAAACGCGCCGCAATACACCGTGTGAACATACCCTTACTCTTGTCAGATTAGATTGTGGGTCAGTTGTATTTCTTAGTAGATTACCCCCTACGCCTCTCCTCATCCTGATAGAGGACCTTTCAGCTTTTCAGACATGTCACTTTAGTAAATAATTTTCTGCTATATAAAATGCTAGCGCATAATTGCTTGGAACAGGGTTTTTGCGTTTTAAACTGAAATATGGATTTTTTTTTTTTTTTAAGAGATTACAGTTATGCATTCCATACAAATTAATACAGGTTTAATTAATGTTGTGTATAGATTCTTGAGGGGTCAGGTGAACATGAGATTGCAATGTTTCTGTCACAACAGCAACCTTAATCATGCGGATTACACTAGAAGACCGTATCTGAGGATCAGGGCACTATGGACATACTGTAGCAGGTATGCACAATGAGCAGTGCGAAGGCAATTGTATCAGACAATGAGGGTCTATATGATGTGGGAAGTTTTTCAAGCACTTTGTTTAAATAAAGGAAGCCTTTAATATTTTCATTGGTATCTTCTACTATAAGTTGGACTTGTATCAGACAATGAGGGTTTATAGGGAATGGTAGATGCCGGTACATAGTGGGCAAAAAGGAATAAGGCTGGTGGAGCACTGAGCTGTGCAGGGCTGGGGAAAATGCTGGCAGTCACATCTCTGCTGGCTATATACCAACATGTACCATTCCCTATAGACCCACATTATCTGTCATACAAGTGCCTTCTCACTGCTCATTATGCATACCCGCTACTTTACATCCATATATCCTAATCCTCCGATACAGTCTTCTAGTGTAATATGCATGATTAAGGTCGCTGTTGTGACTGAAACATTGCAATCTCATGATCACCAGATCCCTCAAGACTCTATACACAACATTAATGAAAACTGTATTGATTTGCATGGGATATGTAACCGCTAAAAAAAACAAAAAAAACATATTTCACTCCAAAACGCAAAAACCCTGTGTGCGCTCTGGATTTATTCTTCTATGGTTCTAAGGGTTGGAATCTCCTTTCCACAAGCACCGCTCATTCGGTCATATATATATTACAATTAACAACTGGGCATTGTCAGAGTGTGCTCATACATGGCTAACAATTGTTGTCAACATATTCATACTTTTACATGAGGATTAACAGAGGAAAGGCACAACTTACATGGTGGCAAGTATTTACTACAAGAGCTATCAGGAGAGTGGAGCCGTCTTCCTTCAGATGTACATAGACTACTAACAATTCTAGTGCTAAATTAAATCCATTCATTAATCACTAGTCCTAAAAGGGAACCTGTCAGCATGAAAAAGCTGCACGTTACCTGGTCCCAACCACATGGGTTTCACCCTGAAACGCTGCAGCATTCCCGGGTAAACACCCAGTGAAGTTGGGCCGGTTACAGCTTCTTCCTGCCCTGTCAGCTTAAAGGGGTTTTGCCACAAAGTAAAATTAAAGTGGGAAGTTTGAAAATTAAATAAACATTTTCCCATTCATCATTATTAAAAAAATTTTGCACCGCTTTTTGTTTTAGCTGCTTTTCCTTAGGCTATGTTACACGGCTTATTTCGGGGTATTTACGGACGTATTTACGTCCGTAAATACGTCCTGAAATACGTTTCAAATAATGAACAATTAGATTAGCATTTATTCCAATGTAAAATACGCCTCGTCATTCACACGAGGCGAAATTTTCGCGACGTATTTACGGACGTAATACGTCCGTAAATACGATATAAGATTAAGTCCCTGTCACTTATTAAGGCGTATTTTGCAAATAAATCCCTCATAGTAAAGAATGTGGAATGTTTTTTACGATGCGCAAATACGTGCCACACTTTGTGACACGTATTTGAAACGTATTTTTGGGACGTATTTGCGGACGTAAATACGTCCGTAAATACGCCCAGAAATAAGCTGTGTGAACATAGCCTTAGTGATCCATTGTTTAGAGCTCATCTCCAGGGGATACGATCAGGGCTGAGCGCTCCGCAGTCCTGGTCGCACATGCTCAGACATCACCTCTCCTCTCATGCAGCTACTGAGTGTTCAAACCCCAGGTGCTGTCACTCTACTCCTGTCCTTTGGACTAGTTAGTAGTAAGTTAAACAGTGCAATTAAAAAAAAAGAAACCTCAATGAGGTTTGTGCATTTATAAAGAGGAAAAAAAAATCCACAGGTTAAAGGGGTTGTATCATTTCATTAAATGGTCTTCAGAATAAGGGGACAGTGAAAACAAGCAACTTTGCAATTGGATGTCATTAGCAAAGCTGTCTTGTTCTCACAGTGTCCCTTATCTTGTGTTTTGTTTACACTGATATCCAGTCCTGGTCGAATCCCTCTGGATCCCTCCTCCTTGCATTTCACTAGCTGAGAGCTCATTTACATTCTGTACAGCCCCCGGTCATATTCACGGAGCTGTGTCTGTCACTCAGAGTAAGGGACCGTCAGACTTTCACTTTATACAGGCAGAAGAAACAGAATTACACTGAAGGGCTTACACAATCAGGAAATAGCACAATTTGTGTCGATCCCTGCCTGACTCAGAGTTAGGGGCCGTAGCATTTTCTCTCTCCACACCCAGCAGAAACAGACTGCAACAGATTCTACAATGAGAAAACATAACAGTTTTGTCCCGGTGCCTAACTCTCCTGCATAGAAGCGAGATCTGTGCCGTTCATAGAGCTGTAACACATCTCCAGCTGTGAGAGGAGAAGAGTTCAGTTGCTCAGTCTAGATTGAATGCAGCCTGTGGTATGTATACAGCTCTTACAAAATAAGACTGCATAGGGAGAGACACAGTGAAATGTGGACTCAGAGAGGGGAGGGCGGGGATGATGTCACCCAGCTGGGAGGGGAAGAAACGCCGCTGCATTTCCAGAGTTGAGAAGCTGAGAGCAGTGTGAATCAGCCGAACTAAGGAAGCGATACATCCCCTTTAAGTTCCTGCAGGGATTTGAACCAAGGACCCTTGTGCTGTAAAGCAAAAATGCTACCTCTGAGCTACAACGTAGCTATTTACGATTCTATACATAAATCTACCTTTCTTTGAGTAAAGAGAGGAAAGGCCTGGTGATGTCATCCTGCTGGGTCACATGATATGCAATTCAAACAAATCACACATGCCCCCTTCCGAGCACACAGAGCTGAAGAGCTAGATGCAGAAGGTAATGAAATGAGATTGTGGCAAAACCCCTTTAATGGACAGCGCTCTCCCTATAGACAAACATACACAAGAGCTATCAGTTAAGCTAAGGGGGTGGGGACAAGCCTTACATAGGACTCATCCATCCACAGCATTTTGGGGTATAGGATCGGGTAACCTGCTGCTATTTCATGCTGCTCGTCATTCGGGCAGCAAAAAGAAGCCGACAGGTTCCCTTTAATAAGTGAAACACAGTCTTTTGCTTGGAAAACTAGACGGAATGTCAGGCACTTCAGTAAAATGTAAGCTTTATTCCAAAATCCATTAAAAGCCAGGCATTGTGGGCCGAAAACATGTCTGCTTACGCTGACATGTTTGATCACAGCATAACAAACGTATAAAACTTCACAGTTAAAACCACCTAAGTGATGTCATAACAAAATATGGACCGGAAGAAAGATACTGGCTATTAGGTCAATTGGCTACAAGACACAGAAAAATAATCCACTATATCAAAAATATATATAATCAGTAAGTTACTACCAATAAGGTTTTTGTTATGACATCGCTTAGGGCTCGTTCACACGGCTGATTTGGGCACCGATTTCAGCCGTACTGTGCGCCGTATTTGCGCTGCAGTACGGCTGAAATCCATCCATGTCATTACGGTAATCCACTGCTCTCATAGAGAACTATGGATTCCGTCTCCTCTCCCGGCTCGGCGAATACCCCGAGGGGGGAGAAAGTGACATGCACATTATTTACAGCGTGTACGCGCCATGAATAATGAATGTCTATGGGACCGGTGAGCTGACGGCCCCCCGCCCCGCTGCACGGCAGCCGGCGTAATTGCGGGGCGAAATCCGTCCCCGCAATTACGTCGGCAATAAGCCGTGTGAACTAGCCCTTAGGCCTGCTTCCTGTGGTTTGATACATTTGTTTTATGCCGTGATCAAAGATGTTCTAACATCTGAAACACGTAAACAGACATGTTCTGGACCCACAATGTCTGGCTTTTAAAGGATTTTTGAATAAAGCAAACATTTTACTTAAAGGGGTTTTGCCACGAAGTAAAGTTGACATGGGAAGCTTGCAAATGAAATAAACATTTCCACCATTCATTATTATTAAAAATTCTGCACCGTTCTTGTTTAAGCTGCTCCTTTAGTGATCCATTGTTTACAGCTCGTCTCTAATGGAAACGACCAGGGCTGAGAGCTCCTCAATCCTGGTCGCACATGCTCAGACATCAGTTCTCCTCTCAGGCAGCTACTGAGTGTTCAAACCCCAGGTGTTGTCATTCTACTCCCATCCTCTGTGCTCCTTAGTAATTAGTCAAACAGTGCAAATAAATAAAAAAGAAACCTCAATGAGGTCTGTGTATTGATAGAGAAAAAATCCAAAGGTTTGGTTCCTGCAGGGATTTGAACCTAGGACCCTTGTGCTGTGAAGCAAAAATGTTACCTCTCAGCTACTCACAATGCTTTATAGAAACAGACCTTTCTCTGACTAGAGAGAGGAAAGGCCTGGTGATGTCATCCTCCTGGATCACATGATCTGCAATTCAAACAAATCACACACGCCCCCTTCTGAGCACACAGAGCTGAAGAGCTGGATACAGGAGGTATGAAATGAGATCGTGGCAAAACCACTTTAAGGCTAGGTTCACACGGCTTAATTGCGGGACGTAATTACGCCGTGCGGCCGGGAGCGGGGGGCCGGCACCTCGCCGGCCCATAGACTTGCATTACCAGCAGCGGGTATACGCAGCTAGTAATTCAAATGTCACTTATCTCCCCCCTCGGCGGATTCGCCGAGCAGGGAGAGGAGACGTAATCCATAGTTCTCTATGAGAACTGTGCATTACCGTAATGACTTGGACGTATTCCAGCTGTAATTTGCGCACTACGGCGCGTAATTACGGACTGAAATACGTCCAATTTTAAGCCGTGTGAACATAGCCTAAGGCTATGTCTACACTGCAGAGGACAAAAAACGACCTGAAAACTAATTACTAAAAACGTTCATGAACTGAGTTTTCTGTCCACAGCCTGTCAAAAGCAGCTGAAAAAACGTCCGTTTTTTGGCGCGTTTTTTGGAGCGTCTTTGCTCTGCTTTTTAATGTATGCACAAATTAAGCCAGTGGATGTAAGCTACACCCCGCAGGTGGAGTTAACATGTAAAGTAGTCACTTCCTTTAGATCACTGTAGCCATTGCGAGCACATTGTCCTTGGTGTGCTGCTGCTACGTGCTACTGCTTTATTAAAGTTTGCACCAGATTCTTGCACCAAAATCCACAAAAACCCACATTATCTTTCCATACAGCAAGATAACTGTATTGGCGTCAAAATCTGTAAAGAAAAGGATTTTAGTGCCAAAATCCCAAAAAACGCATTATTGCGCCAAATTCCGTAAAAAAAAAATATTTTTAGTGTCAGACACGAGATCAGTTTATTAGCGCCAAAATTTTTAAAGATATTGATCTTAGCCCCCAAATCCGTCAAAAAACGGATTCTGGCGCCGAAATCCATAAAAAATGTATTTATTTGCGTCAAAAGCTAGATCACTTTATTAGCGCCAAAATCTGTAAAGATATGGATTTTAGCTCCAAAAGCCATAAAAAACGGATTCTTGCGCCAAAATCCTAAAAAAACGGATTTTTGGCATCAGAAGCGAGATAACGTTATTATCGCCAAAATCTGTAAAAAAAAAAATTATTTTAGTGCCAAAATCCGTAAAAAAAACTTGTTTTTGACGTCAGAGGCGAGATAACATTATTAGCGCCAAAATATGTAAAAAAAAAAAAACGGATTCTGGCGCCAAAATCCGTAAAAACAAAAAAAAAACGGATTCTGGCGCCAAAATCCGTAAAAAAACGTATTTTCAGTAGCGAGATAACTTCATTAGCGCCAAAATATGTTTAGAAAAGGATTTTAGCATCAAAATCTGTAAAAAAAAAAAAAAAAAAAAAAGATTCTGATGCCAAAAACTGTAAAAAACGTATTTTTAGCGAAAAAAATATGAATTGCTCAAAAATCGTTAGCGACCAAAGCATGATCATTTTATTACAAAAGGTACAAAAAAGGACACCATCAGACACTTGTATGCAGATTTGATAAGATATGTTACACCCACTATAGGTGGGACTTGGGTCTCCTGGGAGGGTTTTCATTGAAAAATCGCGGCAAAAAACACCGCGAAAACGCGCCAAAAGACGTCCGGCACTTTACATAGACTCCTGTAGTAAATTTTCTGCCCGGCTCTGGCGTTTTTTAGAGCATGTTGTAAAATACGACCAGTAAAAATAACGAGCAGAAAAAAGCAAGCTCAGTGTAGACAGCAGGAGGGTTTTTACATTAGAAGTCTATGGGAGAGGATTACAGTAGTTTTTCCAGCGTTTTTAGAAAACGAAAAACGCTGAAAAAACTGATGTTTTTCTGTGCAGTGTAGACAGAGCCTAAGGCTATGTGTAGACATAGCCTAAGACATATTTTGGCTATGTCTACACTGCACAGAAAAACGTCCGTTTTTTCAGCGTTTTTTTGCTGCAATTTTTCAATGAAAACCCTCCCAGAGACCCAAGTCCCACCTATAATGGGTGGTAACAAAGGTTATATCTTATCAAATCTGCATACAAGGGTCTGCTGTGTCCTTTTTTGTACCTTTTGTAATACAATGATCATGCTTTGGTCGCTAACGATTTTTGCGCAATTCATATTTTTTTCGCTAAAAATACGTTTTGTTTTTTTTTTTTTACAGATTTTGGCATCAGAATCCATTTTTTTTTTTTTTACAGATTTTGATGCTAAAATCCTTTTCTAAATATATTTTGGCGCTAATAAAGTTATCTTGCTACTGATGCTGAAAATACGTTTTTTTACGTATTTTGGCGCCAGAATACGTTTTTTACGGATTTTGGCGCCAGAATACGTTTTTTACGGATTTTGGATCCAGAATCCATTCTTTACGTTTTTTGGTATTAAAATAATTTTTTTTACCGATTTTGGCGCTAATAACGTTATCTCGCTTCTGACGCCAAAAATACGTTTTTTTACGGATTTTGGCGCAAAAATACGTTTTTTATGGCTTTTGGGGCAAAAATCCGTATCTTTACAGATTTTGGCGCTAATAAAGTGATCTAGCTTTTGACACAAATAAATACATTTTTTTACGGATTTCGGCGCCAGAATCCGTTTTTTGACGGATTTAGGGGCTTAGTTCAATATCTTTAAAAATTTTGGCGCTAATAAACTGATCACGCTTCTGAAACTAAAAATATATATTTTTTTTATGGAATTTGGCGCAATAATGCTTTTTTTGGGAATTTGGCGCTAAAATCCTTTTCTTTACAGATTTTGACGATAATACAGTTATCTTGCTGTATGGAAAGATAATGTGGGTTTTTGTGGATTTTGGTGCAAGAATCTGGTGCAAAATGTAATAAAGTAGTAGCACGCAGCAGCAGCACACAAAGGACAATGTGCTCACAATGGCTACAGTGATCTAAAGGAAGTGACTACTTAACATGTTAACTCCACCTGTAGGTGTAGCTTACATCCAATGGCTTAATTTGTGCATACATTAAAAAGCAGAGCAAAGACGCTTCAAAAAACGCTCCAAAAAACGAAAAACGCACCAAAAAACTGATGTATTTTCAGCTGCTTTTGACAGGCAGTGGACAGAAAACTCAATTTCATGAACATTTTTAGTAATTAGTTTTCAGGTCGTTTTTTGTCCACTGCAGTGTAGACATAGCCTAAGTGTCAGAGTTTCTTTGTAATTTTCCAACGTTAAACTGCTGTGTGGCCCAACAGCGTCCGGAGCACTCAAAGGCTATGTCTACACTGCATCAGAGAAAAAACGGCAGTTCTTTCTCTGATGCAGGACCGCGGCTTTTGTCACGCTTTGTGCAAAAGCCGCGGCCGCTTCTCGTTTTCCCGACGTCCCCCATACAATAGCATTGTATGGGAAGACGTCAAGAAGACATGTTGTATAATACGCCGCTGCCGAAAGACGGGCAGAGAAAAGACGAGCTGTGTAGACAGCAACTCGTCTTTTCTATTGCCGTCTATGGCACCACACTGACGATCGTATCTCCGGCGCTTTTAAAAAACGAAAAGCGACGGAGATACGATCGTAATCATGTGCAGTGTGGACATAGCCAAAGAATACAGGACTGCTGGATTCATTATGTAGTGAGCTATATACTTTTTTCTTATAGTCTTTGTCTACCTACATTTATACATACGATGGGAATAACTGTGATTACTGACAGAAGTGGTAATTGCAATCATTACACATATGATCACAGGTGTGAATCCTGTAAGGGGGAGTTCACAAGCCATATGCTGGCATGTAAAGTAGCGCTGCCAACAGTGTTCATTGTGCTGTTGAAATTACGCATTTTCAAGCACGTAATTTCAACAGCGCAAACGATGTGCAATAGCCCCAAGACAGAGTTCTGCCTCCTATTCTTAAAGGGGTTTTGCCATGATGTAATGTTGACGTGGGATCCTCCAAAATGGGTTTTTAATCACTTTTCTAAATATATGTGATTACAAAAATTGCAGTCTGAGAGAGCTACACGCTGCCTTACCTGCCCTTGGTTACTTCAAAGAGTCTATTAGATACGGGCCTGACAAGAGCTGGTCGGGCAGAGAACACTTCTTATCTGATGAAAGGGAGCTGCAGAAGTTTTTAAGGCACCGGGTAGCAATAGGTTTTCGTTTGTATACAGAATAAACTAGTTGTAGTGTTATTAGATACCTGCTTTATCTAATGACAGACAACATGAAGAAGCTTTCAAGCTGCTGTGTAGAATAGGTGTTCTCTTTTGTATATAGAATCCACAAGTTATAGTTTGCTTATTTCAGTGAACATGTCACAGGAGCAGCAGCTTATGCAGCTCCTTCTCTGGCTGTCTCTCTCTCTTTCAGCTCAGTGATTTTTGTTTACATTACATTAGCATCTTAGCAGATAAGGCTCCTGACAGTGCAGTCTATCAGGCTGTGTCTTGCTGTATTGACAATCCACTCTTGTACCATTTATTATTTCACTTAAGTTTTGAGATGCTCCCTTGAATTCCTCACTCCTCACTCATCCCATCCCCCTCTCCCCTGCAGCTTCATGACGTGTTTTGTTGACATTCTGCCTGTACTAAGGAGAGACCTACCTAAATGGTCTCTTGGCAAATCCCCTTTAAAGAGTTCTCACTACAAGGATTGCTTTTTATGTTAAAGATCTTACAAAAACAAGTCATTTTGCAATATATATCCATTAACAGTGTCCTACCTTTTATTATTATTATTTATTTTAACCCCTTAAGGACCAGGCGTTTTTTTTTTGGTGACACGTTCGTTTTTCCCTCCTCGCCTTCTGAAAGCCATAACTTCTTTATTTTTCCACCTACATAGACACATGAGGGCTTTTATTTTGCGGGACAAGATGTACTTTCTAATGGTGTTATTCACTATACTATAGAATATACTGGGAAACCGCAAAAAAATTCCAAGTGGGACAAATTGTGAAAAAAAATTTATTTTTGCCATGTTTGCGGGGGTTTTGCTTTTACGGCGTTCAATCTTCGGTAAATATAATGTGTTATCTGTATTCTACAGGTTGTTACGCATCCGGCAATACCAAACATGTAGGGTTTCCGTTATGTTTTGGTACCGTAAAAAAATTACAAACATTTTCTATTTTTGAAATTTGCGCCACGGCGCCATTTTGTGCGACCAATAACTTTTTTGTACTAACACCTACGGACGTCAGTGAGGGGGCATTTTTTGCGGGCTGAAGTGTACTTTTTATCGCTAGCAGTTTGGAATGCATGCAACTTTTTTGATCATTTTTATTCAATTTTTTGAGTGACGTAAAATGACCAAAAAACGCAATTTTGGCGTTTGGAATTTTTTTTCTTCTACGGTGTTCAGCGTACGGGATAAATGATGTTATATTTTTATAGATCGGACTTTTTCGGACGCGGCGATACCAAATATGTGTAACTTTTTTATTATTTTAATGATTTTATTTGTAAAATGGGGAAAGGGGGGTGATTTGAACTTTTAATACTTTTTTTTTTGGACTTTAAAACTTTATTTTTTATTTTTTTTTACTGTAACATTGAGGCCACCTGTGGTACTTGACCACTAGGTGGCACGATTGTTAATACAACCTAATGCATTGCATAGGCAATGCATTAGGGTGTACAAAGATGGCGGTTTCCCCACTTCCTGTCTGCGGACGGAAGTGGGGCAAACCGGCCAGGGTAAGTGACGGGAGCCTTCCCAAGGCTCCCCACCACAATGCCCGGTGATCGGATCGGTGCAGCATAGCTGCGCTTATGCCGATCACCGCACCGATCGGTACGCGGCACCGATCGGCGTTAATTCAGACGCCGCGGCCATCTTAGCCGCGGCGCCTGATGGGTAAAACAGCGCCAGCGGGCGGAGCCACCCGCCGGCGCTGTTACTGCCGGGTGTTAGCGGCGATTTGCCGCTAACACCCGGCGGCTGTGCGGGGGGTCGCGGAGTGATCCCCCTGCAAAGCCCCTTAGCGGCCCTGGACGTACTGATACGCCCAAAGTCGTTAAGGGGTTAAAGCGCTGTACATTCGAGGGGGTTACATACATAACATAAATAAAACAAGTACAGTGATAATGACAATTGGCACGACAGAGGGAGAGAGGACCCTACCCGCGAGGGCTTACAATCTACAAGGAGGGGGAAAGCGACAGGAGGTGAGGGGCAGGAGGTGAGGGGTGAGGGTACCTTTCTGAAATATCTCCTCCTTTATGGGCTTCATCAGCTCCTCAGGTCGGTATAGCTACAGACCTGTTCAATCCCTCCTGATAGGCTCCCTGGCCTGGTCACCACAGCTACAGACTTGGTGTCCTTAGCAGCTCATCGCTGCAGACCAGTAGTAGCCAGTAAAGACACCCCTGAATTAAAAAATGAAAACAGGACTGAGGTAAGATGAATTGATGTAGTGAGACAACCCCTATAGCCCAGTTACGGCACTTGTACACCTGAAAGAATGGACACGTCAATTCTTTTCAGACGTGCACTAAATAACTAAAATACGCGGCATGTGATTGACAACGCGTATTTTACATTGAAGTCTATGCCAGGTGTACCGTACATTGTTTAGGGTGTAATTCCACACATATTTCAGCCAAATTACATGGAAAAATAAGTCCCAAAAGAAGTGATGTCACCACCGCCTTCTACACAGCATGGTTTTACAGTTGGATTTTGACACGGATTTCCGATTGAAAAACCACCAAAACCCAACTGTAAATCCATCCCCATAGACCTCAATAGAAAATCTGACGTGTAGTCTACACAGCGTGGATTTTCTGAGGTCGGATTTAAAAAAAAAAAAAAATCTACATTTTTAAAAAAAATCCTGTAACACGTTCAATAATCCGTCGTATTTCACACGGAAAACGGCAGATTATTATACTATTCAACTCAATTCAATGGGACGGATGAAATCCTAATACTGAGCAAAAAGACAGAGTGTGTAAGGCTGTACAGCACTATTTTTCTGGTCAGATTTTCAGTGGATTCAGTATTTAGAATCAGCTGAAAACCCGACTGTAAGGGCATGTCCCCACTGCACGGGTTTTCGGACGGTTTTTCAGGCGGTTTTGCAGACCGCCTGAAAAACCGGCCGAAAATGAGCACAATGGTGCTCTATGGAAAACCCATGCAGCAATCCCCACTGCACGGGTTTTCTGTCCGGCGGTTTTTCCGGAATCTGTGCTTGTGAATGTGAAGGGGAGGGCTTTTCTCTGCTCATCGCGGATAAACCGCCCGGTATTTGTCCTGTGCCGTGGGATCGCACCCTAAGGGGATGTTCACACAGCGTTTTTTAGATGTGTGTTTGAATTCATGTTTCGCACCCAAAGACGCATCTAACAATGTGCAGTGTGATTTACATTGATTCCAATGTAAAACATGCATCGGCATCTTTCTGATGCATCTTTTGGATCCGTTCAGAGAACTGTCATGTCAATTTTTAATCCGTTTGACGCAGCAGACAAACTATTTAAAACTATAAGGTGTGTTCCTGCTGCAGCAAAAACCCATCCAAACACGTACCACACTTTGGGTGCATGTTGGATGTTTTTTACGCAGCGCTTTGGAATGTTTTTCGGATCAAAAACGTATTCAAAATTGCCGTGTGAACAGACCCAAACCAATGCCCCCATAGCTTGCAATAGAAAATCCATGCTATAGTCTACACAGTACTGATTTCCTACTGTCGGATTTGCAAGCTTGCCGACCTCCGACGGAATATAGAACATGTTCCATCTTTCGCTGGATTCCCATACAGTCAATGTACTGGGCCTGCAGCAAATCTGAAAAACCAACCACAGTTTGTAGCGCAAACCTGTACCAAAAAACACAGTACAGCGATGTTAAAATGCCGCCAGATTTTCTATGGTATTTTAACATAAGCCGTGTAAGACTCTGGTTGGCGTCTAATTCAGCACATTACAGTGTGGACCCAGCTTTACTGGAAATAATAGAACTTCAATGATTCTGCCTACAGAACAGCTTATGGTGCAGATGACACTGCAGCCTAGGAATCCCATCACTAATGACAAGCAATGACAGGCACCACTAAAGCCGAGGAACTGAGCAGGCGTCCTGTTCCCATAGCAACAGCGCCCCCCTCACAGGTATACCTGCGATATACACTTAGTGCCCACTCCACGCTGACGCACCCGCTGCTGCCAGTGACACCCCCTTCTATAAGGACAATCTCACCGTGCCGTGCTGCCCCTGACAGGAAACAGAAGAAAGCTCCGACTCCAGAGTAATAGCAGCTCAATAGTGAAACATTTTAAAAATGGCGCCGTAGCTCCTCCCCCGGAGCGCTTCTTGCAGTATGTGTGGGAGATGAAGACACGGAGCCTGTGAATTTCTGAAGTCAGGCAGACCGCCGCGGCACATGCGCAGTACAGTGGCGCCGCCTGCGCTCGTAGTGTGGTGATGCCGCGTGAGGGCGCGCCCTTCGCTGAGAGCGGGAAGACGGGCGGGCTGTTCTTGATAATACAGCTAGAGTTAGGAGTAGGCGGTGTATGTCCTCAGCGGGGTTAGTGGTCCCAGCCTGGAGTGCCTGAAAATGCGGCCTCTTCAGGAGAAACTTACTGCCAATTCTACCTCATAGAAGCATTGTGCGAGGAGAGAGGGTGGCAGAAAAGAGTTCTGCAGTATTAGGCTGTCTCCACTGCATTGGACGAAAAAAGGCCAGAAAGTGGCCGGTTTTTTTTCCAATGCAGCACCGCGGTTCTTGTCACGCTTTGTACAGGAACCGCGGTTGCTTCTCGTTTTTGTATTGTATGGGAAGACGTCAAAAAAACTAGAAGCCTTGGCGTATTATACATGTTGTATGATACGCCGGCACCAGAAGACGAGCGGAGAAAAGACGAGCTGTGGAGACTACAGCTTGTCTTTTCTATTGCCGCCTATGGGGCTGCAGGAACGATAGTATCTTTGGCGCTTTTTAAAAACTAAAAGTGCCAAAAATACAATCGTAATCCTGTGCAGTGGACATAGCCTTACAAGCATACTTGCCAACTTGGTAAAGTTGGAGACCAGGAAGTGGCGGGGTGCGTAGCGTGCCGGGGCAAAAAATTTGCATGATTATGCCCATCTTGTTGCCCCCACTAGCCAGGTAGCTGCCCCTTACAGCCAGGTAGTGCCCCTTACAGCCAGGTAGTTCACCCTTGTAGCCAGGTAGTGCCCCCTATAGCCAGGTAGATGCCCCTTACAGCCAGGTAGTGCCCCCTTGTAGCCAGGTAGATGCCGCTTACAGCCAGGTAGTGCCCCATTGTAGCCAGGTAGTGTCCCCTTGTAGCCCCTATAGCTAATAAAAATAAAATAATAAAAACTCACCAGTTTAACTGTGTGTCCAGCTCCAGACATCTCCTGGGCCGGCAGAGGCTGCCGACCGAGGACACTCAGCGTCGCAGGGGAAGTGAGTACATCCGTGCTTCACGCCCCCTTCGACGATGGACATACAGTACAGTGCACACTGGGCGCTGTACATACAGGGGAGAAGGCAGGAGGGGAATGATCCCTCCTGCCTCCTCCTTGTACGAGCAGCTGTATGGCTGCCGCCCAGAGTCAGTGAGAAACGCCTGCCTCACCCGCCTGTAGGAATGGCCCGACGGCACCGGATAGCGTCCTGACGCTAGTCCGGCGCCGCGGTCATTTAAAGAACCTCTTCTGGCAATGGGAGGTTCGCCGATTCTTCCGGGGGGCGGGGGAGGTGACTCCCATTAGCGGGAACCCCCCCCGCCCAAATTCGGGAGACTTGGCATGTATGCTTACAAGTCGTACTTAAGGCCATGTTCACACGGCTTATCCATAGTTGCCAACTTTCGAAAATAAAAAAGCAGGAGACTTCAGTGGGCGGCGCGCGTAGCGTGCCGCGGCAAAAATTTGCATGGACACGCCCATCTTGTCGGTATGCCATGCCCCTTCAAAAAAGCCACACCCACTCCACCTAACTGCATAACGGCTTTGGAAGAAAGCCAGGTAGATGCCCTTATAGCCAGGTAGTAACCCCCCATAAACAGGTAGTGCCCCTTACAGGCCGGTAGATGCCCCCTTGTAGCCAGGTAGAGCCAAATTTGTAGCCAGGTAGGTGCCCCCCTTTGTTAGACAGGTAGGTGCCCCCATTGTCAGCCAGGTAGGTGCCCCCATTTTTGCCAGGTAGTGCCCCCAGTGTTAGCCAGGTAGTGCCCCATCTGTTAGCCAGGTAGTGCCCCCATTGTTTGCCAGGTAGTGCCCCCATTGTTGCCAGTAGTGCCCCCATTGGTTGCCAGGTGATGTCCCCATCTGTTAGCCAGGTAGTGCCCCCATTGTTAGCCAGGTAGATGTCCCCATCTGTTATCCAGGTAGTGCCCCCATCTGTTAGCCAGGTAGTGCCCCCATCTGTTAGCCAGGTAGTGCCCCCATCTGTTAGCCAGGTAGTGCCCCCTCTGTTGCCAGGTAGTGCCCCCTCTGTTGCCAGGTAGTTGCCCCCTCTGTTGCCAGGTAGTTGCCCTCTCTGTTAGCCAGGTAGAGCCCCCTAAAGCTAATAAAAATAAAATAATAAAATCCACTTACCTTACCAGGCTCCTGCAGCGCGGCCCGCTCCTGCCCGATCTCTTCAGCGGCGCAGGGGGAAGTGAGAGCAGCCGCGCGTCACTCCCCTGCAGCCGCGCGTCACTTCCCCCTGCGCCGCTGAACTGTATGTGCGGCCACACACCGGCGCCGTACATACAGGGAGAGGAGGGAGCGATCCCTCTTCCCCGCACAGTGAGACGCGGGCGGGTGAGCGGCCGCTACGGCCGCTTCACCCGCCCGTAGGAGCGGTTCGGCGGCGCAAGAGTAGCGCACCAGCTCTACTCTTGCGCCGCGGTAATTTAAAGACCCACGCCGCCTGCAGGCGGCGGGAGGAATGCCAACTCCCCCGGAGGGCGGGAGGGGACCCCAAATAGCGGGACCCCCCCGCCAAAAACGGGAGAGTTGGCATGTATGGGCTTATCAGGACGTGGTTTTGGACAAGGTTTTCGGAGCGTTTCCGCTCCGAAAACCTCGTCTGAAACACGCTTCTTCAGAAGAGGTTTTAGAGGCATTTCTTGGCGAGGTTTTGGATGAGGTTTTCACCCATACAAATTAATAGCCAGGACAAAAACCATGCCGAAAACCGCATAAAACGTGCCTAAAACACGCTTCAAGAATTGACATGACACTTCTCTTTAAGCTCTTCCAAAGAAGTGTGTAAAAACCTCATCGTGTGTGAACTACAACAAGGTTTTACATAGGAATCAATGAAATTAACTGGGGGCATTTTGGAAGTGTTTTGGGCGAGGAAACGCTCCGAAAACCTCATCCAAACCCACGTCAAAATAAGCCGTGTCAACATGGCCTAAGAGTACAACAGCTTGGTGGCTGAAGGGGACTTGTCCAAAAATAATTAGAAAATCGAAGGTTAACCCGGAAAATATGAATAACTCAAAAGGAAATGGCCTACTCATTTCATATTTTTAAAGATTTTTTTATCAATTTTTTTTTTTTTAAATCCTGAAATTCTGCAGTTTTCACTAGGCCTAAGGCTTTGTCTACCCAACAATGTGAAAATGCCGTTCTACATCCGACAGCATTTTCACATCACTGGACTGTACTGCACCAACTTTTTTGCACAAATAAAAAGCGGTTGGAGTTCTGATTCCCAGGGCCCAGTACAGTGAGGATACGGGAATCCGACAGTGGTCTGACAGAATATGCTATGTTCTATATTCTTCTGGACAGTTTTAGGTTTAGGAAACCCTCAGTAAAAAAATGTGTGCTGTGTAGACTACAGCTCAGATTTTCTATTGAGGACTACACAGCTTTGGGTACGGTCTTACCAAAATCCAGTGCTGTGTACACATAGCCAAATAAGAGCCTGACACTTCCTGTTCTGTAGAGAACTTTTCATCAGTTTCCTCCTTATCAGCACAGGCAGGATTAGCCCGGGTTCACAAAGCATATAGCAGAGCATACCCGTGCACGCTGCTATACACCTGCTATTAAAAGTACGTGCCTGGCCAGTGCATATTTTGAACAGCGCTCTAGCCCGGTTCTCACTCATTTTAGTATTCCCCAGCGCTTCATGTCGTGTCACTTCTTGCTAAGGCCGTGTTCACACGGCTTATTCCCGACGGATTTGTGAGCCGTATTGAGCTCACAAATCCGCCGTGAATAAGGGGCGTGGCCGGAGCGCAGCGGGGGCGCCGCTCCCGGCCCCATAGACAATGCATTGTTTACGCGCGTCCGCGCTGTAAATAATGTGCATGTCACTTTCCCTCCCCCCGCGTGGGGGATTCGCCGAGCGGGAAGAGCGACGGATTCCACTGTTCTCTATGAGAGCAGTGATTACCGTAATTGCTGCCGCGGATTGGCCCGCCGTACTGCAGCGCAAATCCGGCGCGCAGTAACGGCCCAATCCGCGGCAAAATAAGCCGTGTGAACGAGGCCTAAGGGTGCATGGTACGCGCCTGAGAATATATGCCGTCAAAAATCATAGCACTCATGATTTTAACTGTATTTTCAGGGATTACTTCTTGCACATTGTAAAGCAATTACCCCCTGCAACATACCCTTAGGACAGGGCTGGGCAATTAATTTGCCCATGGGGCCTCATGAGAAAGTTAGATGGTTTTAGAGGGCCGGACTAATAAAAAAAAGAAAATAGGGAGAATGGAGAAAAATTCGTTTTTGGTCTTTATTTTTGTGGAAACTTACTCTGTACCCTCAGTAAGGAAGATATTTACAGCTCCCCTCAGTCAGGCAGATATTTACAGCTCCCCTCAGGCAGGCAGGTATATAGATATACTTCCCCCTCAGGCAGGTATATAGATATACTGTCCCCACAGGCAGGTATATTGATAGATATAGGTCCCCACAGGCAGGTATATTGATAGATATAGGTCCCCACAGGCAGGTATATTGATAGACATAGGTCCCGACAGGCAGGTATATGATAGATATAGCTCCCTACAGGCAGGTATATTGATAGATATAGGTCCCCACAGGCAGGTATATTGATAGATATAGGTCCCCACAGGCAGGTGTGTGTGTATATATATATATATATATATATATATATATATATATATATGTCCTCACAGGAAGGTATATAGATATAGGTCCTCACAGGCAGGTGTATAAATAGATATGTCTTCATAGTCAGGTATATAGATAGATATAGCTCCCCACAGGCAGGTACATAGATAGTTATAGGCCCTCTCAGGTAGGTATATAGATTTATGACCGAAATTAAAAATAATAACACCTGCTTCCCAGCCAAGCGTGTTCCTCTTCTGTATGAGGCTGGCGGCGTGATGACGTCATCACGGCGGCAGCGCCGAGACGCTCCACCAGCAGCTCCATGGCCACAAAGAGTAATTACACTGTGCGCGGAGGGTTGGCAGCAGCACAATGAGCTAACTTCATCACGTCGCTGCCCAATTCACAAATACCAGGGATATTAATAGTAGCGCTGACGGCCTGCCGCGGCGGGACTTCAGCGTTTCTATTAGTAGACCTGAGCATTATATGCCGCGGGTCACATCTGTCCATCTAGTGGGTATGTTCATATGGCGTGTTGGGTCCGTGTGAACATACGTTCTTAGATGTGTGTTTGGGTCTGTCTAGACTGACCCAAACATGCATCTAACAATGAGCAGTGTGATCTTACATTGCTTGCAATGTAAAACACGTATCGGCATTAAGACAATTGATCGCCGATGCGTGTCTCATTGCGTCTTTCGGATCCGTAACACAGGATACACCAGTCACAATAGAAAGTCACAGTTCCACCTTCCTGCACACTGACTTCTTCCCAGGCCACCTAGCATGCCTAGAAAACGCTCCTATAGAAGTCAATAAGACTGATCCAGTTCACAGGCTCCTAAGTGCATGAAGCTGCTGTAATGTCCGCACCATCAAAGAATTGACATGTCAACTTTTTGACACAGGTTACATGCCCATAAAAATAATGTGCATGTCACTTTCTCCCCCCGCGGCGGATTCGCCGAGCGGGGAGGAGCGACGGATTCCACTGTTCTCTATGAGAGCAGTGGATTACTGTAATTGCTGCCGCGGATTGGCGCCGTACTGCAGCGCAAATCCGGCGCGCAGTATGGCGCCAATCCGAGGCAAAATAAGCCGTGTGAACGAGGCCCAAGGGTGCATGGTACGCGCCTGAGAATATATGCCGTCAAAAATCATAGCACTCATGATTTTACTGTATTTTCAGGGATTACTTCTTGCACATTGTAAAGCAATTACCCCCTGCAACATACCCTTAGGACAGGGCTGGGCAATTAATTTGCCCATGGGGCCTCATGAGAAAGTTAGATGGTTTTAGAGGGCCGGACTAATAAAAAAAAGAAAATAGGGAGAATGGAGAAAAATTCGTGTTTGGGGTTTATTTTTGTGGAAACTTACTCTGTACCCTCAGTAAGGAAGATATTTACAGCTCCCCTCAGTAAGGTAGATATATGTCCCCTCAGGCAGGCAGGTATATAGATATACTTCCCGTCAGGCAGGTATATAGATATATGTCCCCACAGGCAGGTATATTGATAGATATAGGTCCCCACAGGCTGGTATATAAATAGATATAGGTGCTCACAGGCAGGTATAGTGATAGACATAGGTCCCGACAGTCAGGTATATTGATAGATATAGGTCCCCACAGGCAGGTATATTGATAGATATAGGTCCCCACAGGCAGGTATATTGATAGATATAGGTCCCCACAGGCAGGTATATAGATAGATATAGGTCCCCACAGGCAGGTATTTAGATAGATATAGGTCCCCACAGGCAGGTATTTAGATATAGGTCCCCACAGGCAGGTATATAGATAGATATAGGTCCCCACAGGCAGGTATATTGATAGATATAGGTCCTCACAGGCAGGTATATAAATAGATATAGGTCCCCACAGGCAGGTATATTTATAGATATAGGTCCCCACAGGCAGGTGTGTGTGTATATATATATATATATATATATATATATATATATATATATATATATGTGTCCTCACAGGAAGGTATATAGATATAGGTCCTCACAGGCAGGTGTATAAATAGATATGTCTTCATAGGCAGGTATATAGATAGATATAGCTCCCCACAGGCAGGTATATAGATAGTTATAGGCCCCCTCAGGTAGGTATATAGATTTATGACCGAAATATAGATTTAGGTCCCGACAGGCAGGTATATTGATAGATATAGGTCCCCACAGGCAGGTATATAGATAGATATAGGTCCCCTCAGGCAGGTATATAGATAGATATAGGTCGCCACAGGCAGGTATATAGATAGATATATCTCCCTATGGGCAGGTATATAGATAGATAAAGGTCCCCACAGGCAGGTATACAGATAGATATAGGTCCTCACAGGCAGGTATATAAATAGATATAAGTCCCCACAGGCAGGTGGTGGTGGTGTATATATATATATATATATATATATGTCCTCACAGGAAGGTATATAGATATAGGTCCTCACAGGCAGGTGTATAAATAGATATGTCTTCATAGACAGGTATATAGATAGATATAGCTCCCCACAGGCAGGTACATAGATAGTTATAGGCCCTCTCAGGTAGGTATATAGATTTATGACCGAAATTAAAAATAATAACACCTGCTTCCCAGCCAAGCGTGTTCCTCTTCTGTATGAGGCTGGCGGCGTGATGACGTCATCACGTCGCCCGTGTCGGGACGCTTCTCCAGCAGCTCCGTGGCCACACACAGTTATTGCTCTGTGCGCTGAGGGTTGGCAGCAGCACAGTGAGCTAACTTCATCACGTCGCTGCCCAATTCACCAATACAAGGGATATTAATAGTAGCGCTGACGGCCTGCCGCGGCGGGACTTCAGCGTTTCTATTAGTAGACCTGAGCATTATATGCCGCGGGTCACATCTGTACATCTAGCGGGTATGTTCATATGGCGTGTTGGGTCCGTGTGAACATACGTTCTTAGATGTGTGTTTGGGTCTGTCTAGACTGACCCAAACATGCATCTAACAATGAGCAGTGTGATCTTACATTGCTTGCAATGTAAAACACGTATCGGCATTAAGACAAGTGATCGCCGATGCGTGTCTCATTGCGTCTTTCGGATCCGTAACACAGGATCCTCCAGTCACAATAGAAAGTCACAGTTCCACCTTCCTGCACACTGACTTCTTCCCAGGCCACCTAGCATGCCTAGAAAACGCTCCTATAGAAGTCAATAAGACTGATCCAGTTCACAGGCTCCTAAGTGCATGAAGCTGCTGTAATGTCCACGCCATCAAAGAATTGACATGTCAACTTTTTGACACAGGTTACATGCCCATAAAAATAAAGTACCTGAGGCAGAAATCTGCCTCAGGCAGTCCAGGTGGTTAACTCGCTGAATTTCAATGAGGAAAACAACGCGATCCAAACATATTGTGTGATCTCAGGACCTGATAAGTGTGAAGAAACAAACCTCCTAGTACAAAAAAGATTCCGCCATTATTCTTTCATGTATTGCTGTGGTCATTGCCCCGTGGTCTAGTCTAATCTTATCTATCGCTGTCCAGAGAACAAAAGAGCGATCATTGTGTCATTACATACTAATAGTATTAAGACAACATAGAGGTAAGCAGTACAAACAGAGAACTGAGATTAGTCTGCCCTGCCATTCAGGAGTTTTCTCTCTTTACCGCCACAAAAAAGGACAAGATTTTTTATGTTATTTTTAATTGTGTAGGCCTGCCGAAATAAAAAAAAATGCTATCAAATAAAAAAATCTTTTCCATTTCACTCCTTTATGATGGAAGTGTCCCTTTAAAAAACCTGACACTATATGCATTACATGGTATTGTCTCAGCAGGCTTTCTATGGTGAATGTACCTTTTTTTCTATGTTACTGATAAAATGGTTCAGCTTGTCCCACCAGAGATATTGTGGTGCACCTCGCGGTCAGTAACAGGCCAAGATGTTTTTTAAAGTTGTGTAATAGCCAGCCTCTTCCACTTCTTTAGCACTGAGCTTTCTACCTTGGAGGGTCGCTAGCTGTCTGGGTAGGGCTATCAGAGCTTTACCACTGTCTGTGAGCTCCTGAACAGAGCATGCTGGAGCTCCAAATCTAAGATGGCATCTGTTCCATATGCTGGCACCGCCTCAGCCAAGCACTGGTTGCATTCTCTAGGGAAAGTGAAGAGCCTGTCTTTCTGCATCCAGGCTTTGTGTGACCCTGCTCTGTTTTTAAGCATTCAGAGGCCACACGAAATGATGCGTGCCTACGGAGGAAAAATCACATCTATCTACTGGAAATTTTGTGAGCGTCTCTTTATTCTATATGGTTCACAGCCTAATGGAGACCAAGTGTTTCCTTTTAGCCTCTCTTAGGCAATGTTCACACGGCTTTTTTTGGGACGGATTTCAGCCCGTAATTTGCGCCGTACTCCGCGAATTACGGGCTGAAATCCGTTCCAGTCATTACGGTAATCCACAGTTCTCATAGAGAACTATGGATTACGCCTCCTCCCCCTGCTCGCGAAATCCGGCGCGCGGGGAGAATGTGACTTGCAAATTATTCATGGCAGTATCCGCGCCATGGATAATGAATGTATATGGGGCCGGTGAGCTGCCGGCCCCCCGCCCATCTCCCGCTGCCGAGCACACGGCGTAATTGCGGGCGGAATCAATCCCGCACTTATGCCGTGAATAAGCCGTGTGAACCCGGCCTTACAGGGGGTCTGTCAACAAAAATTTTTTTTTTTTTTTACTGATAAAATATTGTGTGTTCATCCTCATTGGCACTTTGCCAACTATTCCCACTCAAAGAGCAGAGGAGTTGCGATAGCAATTCATAGATCCTTGCCACATAACATGGAGAATTGCGTGGTAGATAAAGAAGCGAGATATCTAATTTTTACCCTCTCCATTCAGGGACACCTGTTCACCGTACTGAACGTTTACATCCCGAATCAGGGACAGGATCTCTTCTTGTTGGAGGTATTGGATGCTTTGCACCTTCACACGAAAGGCACTGTCCTGTTCTGCGGAGACCTTAATCTTACTCTTGACCCTGTTATTGATAATTCTTCAGGTCAATCCTCAGTCGCCTATTCAGCCATCAAAAAGGTCAAAAAAGCTCTTTTAAGATTTTAACTTTGTGATAGTTGGAGGCTTACAAACCCTTCAGACAGAGATTATAGCTTTTTCTCACACCCCCACAACACATATAGCAGAATAGATTATGTCCTTATTCAGCATAGCGCTGTCGCGTGGCTGAGATCCACTTCCATTGGCAGTGTTCTGTGGTCTGATCATGCTCCGATATTTGCTACGTTTCGTCTCCCCTTTTTGCCCATGCAGGCAAGGTCCTGGAGATTAAACGAAGCTTTGTTATCCGACCCTGTCTGTTTGGCTGACTTGCATCAGACCATTGAACACTTCGTTTCTGACCACGAGAGGGGCCCCACAACCCCCTTTGTAAAATGGGAAGCTTTGAAATGCGTGCTGCGTGGCACTTTAATTAAACACGGTAGTCGGCTTAAGAGACCGTACGACATCTATTGCACAAGCTCTCCAGAAAATTTCCTCCTTGGAACTGAACCATAAACATGCTCTCTCCCCCTCTGTCCTCCAGGAATTGGTACTGGCGAGACTGGAAGTCCGTCGACTTTTTGAATCGTCATGGAGTAAACTGATTCAAATTTACCGCAGTTTTATGAATATGGTAACAAGAGTGGGTACCTGTTGGCCAAAGCTGCGAAAGACCAAATGACGGCCTCTTTTATCTCGACTATCAAAATTCATTTAGGTAACCAGGTCCACACCACGGAAGAAATAGCTATCGAATTCCACTTCTATTATTCTAAACTTTACCAACTCCCTTCCAATCCTTCCCCTGCTCCTTCACCGCGGCCAATTTCTCCTGCCTCCTCTAGGTCCCTGTCAACAGAGGCATCCCAAGACTTAGAAAACCCTTTCTCCAGTGAGGAACTAGCCGTGGTAATAAAGGATCTTCAGGGGGGAAAAGCCCAGGACCAGCTGGCTTTACCGCCAAGTTTTTTAAGGCTCTATCACCATCTCTTAGTCCACTAATGCTTCAGGCCTATAACACCATTTCCCCTTCTTCGCCCTTTTCGTCAGACTCCTTGAGAGCTCATATCACAGTGATTCCCAAGTCAGGTAAGGACCTCCAGATCTGTGGAAGCTACCGACCCATATCCCTCCTGAATGTGGACCTAAAAATTTTTGCCAAACTTTTGGCAAATCGCCTAAATACACACCTACCCACTCTAGTCCACCCTGATCAGGTGGGCTTTGTCCCTGGGAGGGCGGCTCGGGATAATACTTTGAAGACCCTGGACCTGATCCAGTACGCACGTTCCCGTGGAGTCCACTTGATGGTCCTGTCCTTGGACACAGAAAAGGCCTTCGACAGGATCTCCTGGGGATCCGTGGCTTCCACTTTGGAGCGTATCAGTGTGGGCCCTCTTTTCTTATCCAAAATATTGGCTTTATACCAAAGCTCCTCTGCCAGGGTTAGGATGAACAGCTCCTTGTCGGAGCCCTTTCAGATTCAGAACGGCACCAGACAGGGTTGCCCATTATCCCCTTTATTATATGTTCTTGTTATGGAGCACCGAGGAGTTAAACGAGCCAACCCCGACTCAGGGCAAAGTTGGGAACATAAATTTAAGTGTTGCGTTTGCAGATGATTCTTAATCTACTTAACGAGCCTCAGCCGTTTCCCTTTCCCTGATGTCCAAGCTGGCTCTCTTCAGTCAGTGCTCCAATTACAAAATTATTCCAAATCTGAGGCGCTCAACGTCTCTTTGGACTCAGAGGTTAGGGACAACTTCCCCTTCTCCTGGCCCACTAGGGGGATCTCATATCTGGGGATTCAGATACCAACCAACGTCTCGCAACTTTTCGAAGCCAACTTCACGCCCTTGCTCTCTAAGATAACAACATTGCTGAAAGCTTGGAGTCGGAAAGACTTCTCTTGGTTTGGAAGGATGAACATTTTGAGGATGTCCATCCTCCCTAAACTGCTCTATCTATTCCAAAAAAATTCCCATCACTATCCCCCACATCATTTGGGTTAAGGTCAATGGGCTTCAGTGATTTTATTCGAAAACCCCCCAGAAACCGCAGGGGCTTCTTATCCCTCCAAAATTTTGGGGGTGTAGGGGCCCCCTGATTGCAGGGTTTTCTCTCTACGACTTTGATGCCCAAATTTTGGACCCCTTTATACCCCCACAATAAATAGGGTTTTTTATCAGCAGGGGGTGGTCCACGCTCCCTGATTCCCCCCCCCTGGGGCCCGATTCCCATTTCTGACCCTTTAAAAATTTTCTTTTTTCACATTTTTAAAACTATAAAACGATTAAGGAACCCAGACCCTCCGAGACACTTTTTGACCTTAAGGGGCCGTTATTCCCCATAATGGATAATCACTTATTTCCTCCTGTCCAGTGCTCATTTCCTAGGTCGAACTAAAACCTCACCCTTAATGGTGAAAGATGTCCATATTAGGGGAGTTTTACGGCCTTTGACAGACCATTTAGACAGGTCCCCTACTTCTAGAGACCATTATGCATATACACAACTCCCAACACTTTTTCACCTCCACTGTCAAAAAAACCAACGTCACTGGTGCCCTGACCCCTTTTGAGAGGCTATGCGTGCAACAGTCAACCCCTAGGCATCTCATCTCCTTGATCTACCACTTCTTTCTCCCGCAGATATGCCTCTTCCCTCTTATTGCATTGCTTGGGAGAAAGAACTACAAAAATCTTTTATGGCGGACCAATGGAGTAAATGCTTTACTCTTACACATAAGGCGGTTATTGCCTGCAAAGCCCGGGAGACAAGTTATAAAGTCTTGTCCCGTTGGTAGAGGATACCAGCACTACTCCATAAATGGTCTCCTGCCATTCTGGACACCTGTTAGAGATGTAATGGAAAGGTGGGAACAATGGCTCATATCTGGTGGGGATGTGTTGCCCTGCAGGGCTTCTGGAAAATGGTGCTCCAAACCATCCGTGACTGCAGTGTGACCTCTATTCCCAACACTCCGGAGGCCACTTTGTTATATATGCTTCCCTCCACACTTGGGGCCTATAAAAATCCCTGACCAGACATCTTCTCCAGGTGGCGAAAACAGTAATCCCGAGTAAATGGAAGCAAACGGCTCCCCCCATCCATGACGGACTGGGTGGACGAGGTGGCCATGACCTACTGGATGGAGGAGCCCCGACAAAGTGGAGACATTTCTTTCTACTTGCCGTTCTTGGTCCCTATACAAAGACTCTTCTAAATTTAAGACCTTGCTTGCTTCAGGGAACTAGGAAGGGTTCAGTATAGGGAGGGGCCTCTTGGTGACGAGGCTGAGGGGACCTCTTTTCTTTCCCATTTTTCACTTGACCTTGGGAGTGTCCCATGTCCCGGGATTTGCGTGACCCAACTCGAGCACCTTTTTTGTTTTTTTCTCTTTCTTCTCTCCCCCCTCACCTTTATAACCAGGTTTAATCACGTTTCAACCCCCTTTGGGGTCCGATGCTGGTTTTGCTCACAATGCCTTTTCTCAGGTGTCTTGCTTTCTTAACTGTCACCCAGCATAGGCCAGATACCTGCCGGCCATCACTCACCTGTGTATGTACCATTTTGGTTTCCACAGTAAGCCAACGTTGGCTCTATACCTGCCAACCTCCTTTTTTTTTTTTTTTCTTTCTTTCTTTTATATATTCACACGGTTGACAAGTGCTGGTGGGCATGGGTTCAATATTCAATGGAAGTCAGTCATTATTACCAGCATTTTCTTGTTAAGTCACCTTGGTTCCCTATCGGAGCCAAGAGTAGACATCGTTTAAGTCACTCTTACCCACGCTGTCATAATACCAGCTTCTTGTTAACATGTGTTACTTAATTTATCCCAGGTATTTTGTGATAGTTTCTCATTCCTGCCTTTGTGATTTTGGTTAGACACCTTGGCTGCTTTGGAGCGCCAATGTTGATTTTGTTATGTTTTTCCATGTGTTTTGTTAACATATGTTATTCGGAATACGCCAGGCACGGACTGGCTATTGTTCACTTGTGTTTGTACCACTTATCCTTCTTTATGCTTTGTATGCGGTTTGTATTGTTTATTAGAAAATTAATAAAAATTTTAATCTGAAATATTGTGTGTTAATTTTTGGTATATTTTTTTCTTTCATTCAATTTGTGGTAAATATTAAAAAATGCATAATCATTTTCAATATTTCCCACCCTTAGCCACCAGAGGGAGCACATCCCCCCCAAAAAAAATTCTTCTCCTCAAGGACAAACAGGATGAAATACAGCGTGCTGTAAATGTGGGCTGCAAAAGTTAATTAGGCTGTGCACATCTAAAATATATTTTGAAAAACGTAAGCATAGGTGCACACTGAAAAGGCAAAAGAATACATCTAAAACAAAAATCAGTGGCACACTAAAGACTAAGTGAAACATCAAGGTATATAGGAATATTGGAAATGCATTACTGCTAAGGAAAATATGAAAAACCTGGGACTCTTAGTTTACAGTTTTTGATCAAAGATTGTATTAAGCTCACCTCCCAATAGCGTCAATAGCGCGTGCCACTGATATTTGTATTAGATGTATGCTATTGCCTTTTCAGTGTGCACCTATGCTTACATTTTTCAAAATATATTTGATGTGCACAGCCTAATTAAGTTTTGTAGTCTATTTGAGAAATGGGAATCTAGGCTGCTGCCCCGTTTTAAAAAAGGGGG